>NW_010588666.1:243939-290017 GCF_000705375.1 Tinamus guttatus | reverse complement strand
AAGTAACTGTGGCCATAATTTTTTTTTCCTTAAGACATTAATACTGTTAATTATCTTTAATATATAAAGACAGCAAAATATTATCCTAGATGGAACTGTGGCCAGAGACTTTGCATCAGATATAGAGGAAAAGAAATGTGATTCTTGAAATTCTGGACAGCAAAAGGCAAGGACATGAATGAGAATGAGTATGAAATGCTAGAAGTATACAGACCTTTTCATTATGACTTTTAAACACTTGGCAGCACTACATTTGGGTATCGGTTAGTGCCAGCGAAGGAAAAGGCTTCCCCTTTCTGAGCCATTAATATCACCTTTCAGAAAGCATCCCTGAGGTTGCCCTGGGGCTTTCTCATCTTAATAGCACCCCAGCCATCCAGTCTGACCTACCTGAGAAGGTCACAGCTAAGATTTTAAGTATTTTCATGGTGTTTTTTTTTTAATAGAGTGAAATAGCTTGCCAAATAACATTTTTATGACGATAAAGTTCCAGCTTACATGTTGTGTTGATACCTCCACAGGAAGTCATAAGCCAGCCCATCCTCATCCACGACCAGCACTGGCCCTCCCTGCTTCTCCCCAGACAGAGCACTGTTTGGAACACAGAAACCTAAGGCCGAGACTTTTGCCTTCACAAACCCAAGGTCCTACAGCACTGTGTAGGAAACCTCTTTAGGAGAGCTTCAGACATCACTCCTGTAGCAAGATGGATTTACACACTTGAATCAACAGCCTTGTAATAAAGCAGCTAAAGGAAACTTTCTTAGCTAAAAAAGGAAAATCATAAATCTAAATGCGGCAACTGATACTAAACTTCATTACAAACGACTATCTAGATATTCAAGCACAACCTGCTCTAACTCCTGACCTCACTACCTTGGTCACTCAAGCCTGCGCCAAGGATAAGACCAGCTATTCAGAGTGGAAAAAAAAAGGAAAGAAGGCAAAATTGGGCATCAGTTAAGAGGAGGAGGAGAACATTCTTCTCTGGCAGAGTTTTCTTTACCCTTGTGTCACTTTTGCCAGCTGCACCACAAATACTCTTCAAAGCTGACACACATAATCTAGCAAAGCTTGCTTCACACCTTTCCTAACCTGAGATATTTTGGAGGAAGGAAAGTAAGGAAAGGTAAATGGAGGAAATAAGGGAGGGGAAATAAAGGAAAGAGGTGTTCCTTACAGCAGCAAGAAACAATGTCTTTAGACTCTAAATATTCTTCAGGAATGCTGCCTGAAGGAGGATAAATGCCCATTTGAAATATAGTCTACATCAAGTCCATGCAATTTCCTTCACTGATTCTGGAAAGAGATTTTTGAATGCTCAGCTTGGCTAAAATGAGAGTTGGATATACGCAGTCTCTAGCTGAACTCACTAATTTAGTTTCCTAGTGTCACAGGTAATTTTCAGTCATGACTTTTTAATAATTTAACTAAATATGATTTCTAAATTATACTAATTCAACCTACCCCTGAAAAGGTAGCTATTAAAAGTCATAAGATGACTGTTCAGAAGAGGCACAAATCAGTTTTCAAACACTATTATTAAACTGTAAAAAATAAAAAGTAATAAAAATCTCTCGATTCCACTTACATTTTCCTTTCTGAAATTTTTTAGACGAAAGAGTCTACCTAGAGAAACTGGACAGTATGTCTTTAAAGTGTCTTAGTTGTAAACAGAAGTTAATAAACTTCACATTATAATTCAGCACTTCATGTACTTTACCAAAGAGAAAAGCATGCACTACCTTTCCAAAGTCTGGAAGACAGGGCCACAGTTTCAGTTTGCAGAAAATTCCAAGATATATTCACAAGCAAATCTTTAATCTAAAAAAGCATCCTTTTTTTTCCCCCCCTTTGCTGAAGCAAGTTCTTGCTATGGAAAATCATTATTGCTGTTTTGCACATTTGCATTCATCTTCTAAGATAATTAAACCTCTCTCAAAAGGTTAAGGCAATTACTCATTACAAATATTAACATTTGTACATTACAGAGAAATCTAGATTGTTCGGTTCATTTCATGCTTAATAGGATTAATACAGTACCTTCAAGACCTGGTTATCTTTCAGATGATAGCTTTCCTGCTGCTCAGAGGAAGTAAATGCTAGTAAGCACCATACACCGCTGTATTTTTTGATACACAGACTAACTAGTACCTGATTTAAGAGTGCATTTATATATTTAGTTCCATCTGGTGGACTCAACTACAGCTAACAAATGAAGTGGGTAAACACAGAAGCTGATGTCTCAGTGGCAGAAAATACATACTCAGCTGAATTACTGTTATAATCGAAGATCTCATTCCTTTTTCATCTTTTGGTTATTATGTTTATGGAGTTAGATGGAGTCCTGAGTAGTCCCCCTTTAACTTCAGATGGGACTTAAGTTTCTCTTGTCATAGTTTTCTTATGTTTTATTTCCACTGCTACTGCTGGATAAATTATCTTTTGAAATATTCAAACCATAATGAAAAGCAGAAGTCAGTTTACATAATGATACCACTTCTTGAAGAAGGCCACCCTCTTCTGAAGTTTCATTTCCTTCTTTCCCATCTTTTTCCCAAGGGACCAGAATGGATGGATGTTGAGCAAGACTTGCTGGGAGCTGAGCCTCTGAGGTATTGCTTAGTGTTGCATTCTGCTTTGCATACTTACAGGAAGAGTACCCTGCTTGGCAATCGTCTTGAGAAGCAAACTGGGCACTTGATCGTACTGGAGATGGGGACGTTACCCAACCACGAGGGACTTTCATCTTGTCAGTAATAAAGGTTTGGTCACTACTTTCTTCTTCCAGCTTTGAGAGAGATTCTCTATTGCCACTAGAAGAAACTTGCTTCCTTGGTGATGGAGGGAGCTGTTTCCCATGGAGGACACTGTCATCCTGACCGAGATTCCAGTCTGCTTGGTCATTACTGCTGCAGAGCAGGGTGAGGTTGCTCTCACTAGGTGCATTAGACTTGTTCTGAAACAAAAACCATGCGTACACAATTTATGTCACAGTAAGCATCTCCGCACTGGCATTTTTTAAGCAAATATTTTAACAGACCTTTCGTTCAAAAATCATGGATCCCTTTTAGGGTTCACTGCTACAAAACAGCAACCTGAGGAACAACATAAGAACAAGCTCTTTGATACTTCTTTTCTACCTCTTTTGGACAAATAAAGCAGCTCTTTCTCAACTGTCCATTCTGTCTGTGGCTAAGCAGCTTTCAGAGTGAACAAAGACGGTCTGGGGGTTTGTACCATAATGGAAGAAGGAACTTAACTAACAGTAAAACCAGATGGTATTTCATTTTTGATTTAGTACCTATGCCAACTTTTAACATTAATAGAATGCCCATTTTTGTCTGATCTAATCTTAATTTTTAAGATTGAATGTAACCCCTATGTCGCATAAAAATTTTAAGTATTTTAAACATTACCATGAGAATTTGCTGTTCTAGTGACATCCTTTCTTCTACAGAAAAGCAACAAAAGCACCTACCCCTTCAACATTGAACAGCTGACTTGAACTAGACCTCAGAAATGCTAATATTTTTCTGGCTAAAACTGCCCCAATAGTTTGGTGGGAGTTTTAAAACTGCAGTCAAGAGCTCTGGCCAACAAAGTAATCTCCTTATATTATGGGTTCTGTGCAATGCTACCTAAGGAAGGTTCAAGGAGCTATCTTAAGCAAAGTCACTTGCAGAGTAGCTTTGGAATATTATTCCAACAGTCTTTCAATTGCAATTATAGATTCCATAGGCTCCATAGCTTAGTGACTTTAGAAACATCACCTTATTAGTATGCCTAGTTTAACAATGGGAGTTGAAAAGGCAAACAAAGAGTTTCTGAAGTGCATAAGACTAAAATCTTAAATTATTAAATCACAGCTCTAAACTGGGATGACTTATAAAGGAAAAAACATTCCAAGATGACTTGGTCAGTTGGAAAAAAGGCATAAACAATCTCTTGGCTGCTGAAAATCCATCAAGCAGCTGTTGGCACGAGTGTTTTGCAGCAGAAAGAAGGTATGCTCACAATTCTACAGAACATTCTGCAGTACTTAGGCCGCATGTTCAGATCATATAAGTAGAAGATTCCACTATAAATAGACTGGGGTTTTTTATCAAATAAAAGCAGAAGACTAACCGTGGTCTTGTAATCAATATCATCCATTGATCTAAAAAAATCCAGGCTCTTTGCTCCTGAGAGCTTTCCTTGATCTGAACTGTGTGTGCTCAGTGTGTCCAAAATCTCCCCGAGCAAGTCCATTTCTCCTTGGTTCTGGGGAGGCATTCCAGTTTCACCAGAATCATCGCTGTCATAAAAGTAAGCAGAAGCTTCCTCACTGTCTTCTGATGATAACCTGAAGACAGAAACTTCTCCATTAGATAAGAACAGAAGAACATTTTATTACAGCTACTTCTGAAATTGAATAGAAGAATTCACTCTAAAGACTTGAAAACAAACCCAAGTTAACCCAACTTTTCCTTTTGCTCAGCAATTTCACCTAAAAGTAGATGTATGATACCTAGGTAAATGTAGACTAGGTACCATTAGTTGATTTTCATGTCCTCTGTCTCTCCCCTAACCATAATAACTGTTATTTTGAGTCACTCTTAATAGGATTTTCCAGATCTTCCCACCAGAATGTCCTCTTATCTACTCGCCATATATTTTATTCTATTTGATCTGATTTACCCCAGCAATTCGTATCTGCAAGGAGAATTAGCGTTTCTGCTTCTTGCCATTTTGTGTTTCATTCATTGCACTACCCTTATCTCTGACCCCCACTACTGCAGTCCTTCCCTACTTAAGCCTGTTTAGAAAACTACTATAAATATTGTTTCTACAACTCACTGTTTTGATATCTCCCTTTTCTCTTTGAATTCTTCACTAATTCCATTTTCTCTACCGCATCGTTCTTATGCAACTTGTCTTGGCTTTCAAGGTCCTTCACTGCTTATAGCCATTTACTCATCAAATATTAAGTCCTGTCTTCAGTCAGGGCATACTGGCAGCCTCAACCTTTCAAGAGTTTCCTTTAATTTGCACAGAGAAAGATTTGGAGTTTTTTTTTTAAAGAACTCAAAAGGCCACTGTTCTCTTCCGAACCCATTGCCATAACCATCACAGAAGACTTGAAGAATGGATGTGAAGTGACCGCCCACACTATTGATTACCTCTCTCTCAAACATACACATACATATATGTAAGAAAGAGATTTCTTACTTGCTTGTTCTGTCCATTCCATCATCATCTTCATCCAATGCAAAGTCATGGTTACTGAGATGCTGGTTAAAACGAGTCTGTGGGATAGAAAACTAGCATTGCAATTTTTGTTTATTTTTACTATTTCATTGTTATTTATGAATATTTGACCCTTTATTCACTTAAAATTTCTGAGCATTTGATGAGGACTACTATACAGCGATCGAGTCTTTTAAAGAATTTTATAGGGTGACCTAAAGTCCTCACGCACCTGCAGTGAAAGAGCAAAACTGTATTTTAACTGCCTTATTATTTATGCAAAGCCTCTATTAGCACCAACAAAAATGTGGCCATTGGAGGTACAGTATCCATCTACCAGCTACTCTCCCTTGCAAGTACACTAGCACAAAGCACTGTGGTCTACTATATTCTGAAATATTTTCCAAGTTCCGAAGTCAATGTGATCTACTCGGAATAAAGAAAAGGGGATTTTTGGAAAAGCAAATAACAAAACAAATCAGGAACCACTTTACATAGCTATATTGACACGGAGGTGTTAAACAGAAGTGCAGAGCAGGATCCCTTACTGTAAATCTGCAGGTACCTCCCAGCTTGTGCACACTCACGGCATCCCACGGGAAGCTAGCAGAGTAGTGGGTGTGCTGTAGATTCATACACTACCATACTGAGCAGTCACTAGCCTGCTTTAATCATGCTCTTATTCAGCACTCAGAAGCAGTCTGTCCATGAAAAAAGGTCTCTATTTCAAACAATGTTCAAGTCAGACATTTTAGCTACTTCCACTTCACAAGACTAGCTTAGGTTTCGTGCATTTCTAATCCCTGCTGTGTATGTAAACACAAACACTAACTACACGGGCAATCAATCTGTACAAGAGATTTTGAACCTTGGAGAACTGGCCATAATTTAAAGACATATGGATGAAATTTGTGCAAAGAAAAGACGGTGTTAGTTAACTTTAAAGAAAATCATACGCTAGTAAAAAGAAGTCCTACTGCCCATATCTCACTATGTAGCTCACCAATGCCTAAGCCTACAACAAAGCCCTGATGGTGAGGAAATATGGCCTTAATTTCAGACTACAGGGAGCTTGGAAATCTTGTATTGTGAGGATTTCAACATGTCACCTATTACAGATGTTATCAGTGTTCTACATGCACTCGGACACTATCTGCTCTTTTTTTTATTATTTTTTTTTATTTTTTTATTAATCTCCATTACTGTCAGGACCTTCTCATGTCTTTATAGACTGACATATTTTCTCTTGTTCAGCAAGAGAGATTTTAATTAACATAGCAAGTTTTGATAATACTTTTTCTATCATTCTTTGTGCATTGCTTTATCACCAAGTGAAAACACGTGGCTCTCAACGTCTAAAAGCAAGTAACACCTGATAGAAACAAGAGAATTAGTATAGCATTAAAAACTAGGAGAGAAGCTAGACTAAGCTTCATGCTGAAACAAAGGAAAAAGGATGAAATACAAAACACAGAGAATCAAAGGCAAATGGAATGCTGATATTTATAATGTATTTTAGAGATAAACACATTTTAGAACATACTCTCCATTGACTTTTCCTTAGCTCAGCAAAACTGCAAAAACAGAATTCAGATGTAGTGTCATGGAAATAAGGCCAATTAAAAAAGTGCTGTGCAGTTAACATAAAAATGGGGATATTCTGAATAAATCAAGTAAAACTATTTGAAATAAGTCATTATAATATATGACTTAGGTGACTGTTATCTCTCATACCAAAGTAATCATCTGATTCTCAGTCCACACCATGTTAAATAGAAGCTTTTTAGCTATTCCTTTCATTGTTTTCTGTTAAATTTGTTCTGTAAATTCAGATTTTTTTTCAGTTTTGTGAGCTCTTTGCATCACTACTACAGGAATCAATCACATCATGACAGGCAACTAAAAAGAAGGCAAACCACTCTGATTTAATGGATATTGTTACTTATCTTAATTACCGATTACTGCCACAGTGACAGTCACTGTTTTCAGTTTAAAAGTTGCTTTTTAAGTATTTATCTTCACTGGGGCAATTAAAATATTTTATTTCCAAAACACTGAGAACTCATTGCCTCCTCGAGGAAATGCTGAGTGACACATGACACACATGGCATTCATTTAAATTAAAGCCCTAATCCTGCAACTGACTCTTAGATAGCAAAATGCTGGACCTCTGCCTCATTTGCTTAGAGCTGGCACCAGGCATAGGTGTTGCCACCACAAATACTCCTATGGATAGAAACACAAGGTTTTGAGGGAGGGAAGGTTATTTAAAATCAAAACTACAGACATTTGTTTATCTGCAGATGGATTAATTCCGTCAGCAGAGTAAAATCCCACAAGGTAACACTCACTGGTTTGACAAAAGCTCAAATAAGGTTTCAAAGAGTATAGTTGTCAAGTTAAAAAAAAAAAAAGTTGCATCTTTGAGGATTAGAAACTGAGTAAAACTGATGAGAATTGGCAAACACCACAGGCATAACAGTTACCCGTATCTTTGCTCCTTTGAGCATTTACTGACAGCCTTATGTAAAAGAGCATTAGTGAAAGCAGGAAAAACATCATATGAAGGAATGTAACAAAACATGCCTGTAAGCATCAAAATATCATATCTTCTAGTCCCTGATGGGTCAGATTCTCTCTTTGACAAAGTAACTTTTGTTACTGATTTAAATGTTTAGGGGTATAAAATCATAAAGGGAGATTTTCAAGAGCTAAACTAAATGAAATAGGATTTACATATGAAGAAAGAAAGGGAAAGGGGAAGGAAAGGAAAATATCTGGCTGTAAATAACGACGTTCTCTAGAGTTTACAGCTCTGTGAGCTAGCCACTGAGACAACAAGCAACACATGTTTTTGAATAGATGACTTTCCTCTAGGAGCTGTAATAAAAGTAACTGCAAGGGAGAGCTATGTCCAGACTGCTTTGCAAAAAAAAAATAAGAAGAAAAAAAAAAAGAACGAAACTCTTAATAAATTCCAAAAGGAGAACCATAAATCTTTTTCAGTGCTCCACTAGGCGAAGTGACATAGTATGTGCACCTGCAAATGCTGTCAAAGTCATTTAAGAAGCCCTTCCATTACTTATGTACCCTGCTGTTTGCAGTTATTTAAGCTTTTAATTTCTGTCTTTTCTGCATTTTGAAGTGTGTAACCTTTTTTATACCATTTTATGAAAAAAGGAGAGGACAGACTTCTGTTTCCTTCCTGATCAGCATTCTAATAACAACCAGACCGTTTCAATTTATTACCACAAGAAGTGATATCGTAACACTCCTTTCTTGCTGCACCAGAACTTTACAAAGTCTTAACAGACTGCTGTCATGCCTGTTTCTAAAAAACAGAGCAACAAGCTTCTTAAAACTACATAATTTTTCTCTTCTTCCATCCATTTTTGCTTACATAACAAAAATCTAGTATTTTGCATGCCTTCCTTACCTAAACATAATGCCTATGCAACTGCAGTTAACATTGTTCACAACGAAGCCAGCGAAAGCAGAGAACAACAGTAGAGATAGGGTAAAACCAATGAAATGAGAATAGTTAACAGCTCTCTTCTGCCTGTTAGTAGCCTAGTAAATGTACTTCTCTGGCATAAAGATCTTAAAAATGTAGACTAAACTACAGAAACAATGATAAAGGATCTAAGTATAAGATAGTTCTCTTCCTGACTGGGCATGAAAGTCAGTCTTGGAAATGTCAACTTTTTATTTAAAACTAGACCTTTGAGAAGCCTAACTTTCTGGAATGAGTGCTCACTGATCAGTACCAAAGCAGGAAGTTTAATAAGGCTGCTGTCATTAATTGTCCTTGAAGTGAGAAACAAATAATCTTTTGATAAATGGCAGCATATATATAATTTCAGATTTACCAAGTACTCAATACATCAACACATATAGAGTTTTAATAAAGGAAAAATACCTAGTATGGTTTAAATCTATGACGTACTGTTTCCTTTTTCTTAGTGTTTCAAGATTATTCATTCACTAAGAGAAAGCAAAAGAAAAGCCCATGGTTATTTATGCTCCAATCTTTTATTTTACCTATCCTCCGCCAAAAATAGCAGCCACAGACATAATTATGGCTTCACCTCCAGCCAGGAGGCAAAAGATCTCTCAAAGTTACTAGTTAAACACAACCCATTGCTTCCTTTTCAGTTAGAGGCTGTGAACTCAAGTAATGGGTAACGAGATCACAGGAAAAGAACTTCCCATTACTCTCCACGAGACGCAAGACTGATGCGGGAAGAGAGGAAGGAGAAAAAAGGGCATCACAGTTAATAAACTTTCTCCTCTTCAGGGCTTTTCTGGAATGTCATACAAAGAGCCACCCGCTTGATTGGAAGTGCTGCTTGGCCTAGCAATGAGCTAGAGGGACACCAAACAAGGACTGGTGCAAGAGTAATTCTGGGAGAGTTTCTAGAGAAAGTGGACTCTTCAAAAGCTTAATTGGGGCCTTTGCACCCAATAGTGTTTTAATAACGGAAAAGCTGCCCTGGATACAAATTAAGCTACCATCTAAGGTGTAATAATGCTGTAAGTTTGTTTTTATAACATGGGACTCATGGATAACTTCAAAACTATTAATATATGTTAAAAAAATCTTTCTAGGACAGATAACCAATTCAGATGTATAGCTGCTGAATTTTTTTTAAAAAAGAAAGAAACAGAAAGCTGCTGGAAACCCTTACGACTTTATGCCATGACTTGTGATCCTGTTAATTAAAACAAAAGGGAAACAGATGCACACAGAAAGCAGAATCCCAATGGCAGAAAGTTGTCCTTTCCTGTGGCCCTGAAGAGCCTGCAAGGACAGAAAATGCTCCCAAGTCAGTTCCATGCCACAGTCACTTAGAAACCGGTAGAGAGAGCAGAGGGCCAGTTCTGAAACGGCAAGGAACCTGCAATGCAATAGACATCCTCACTGTTCAACTTCTGTAAAGTCAATGGAAACACGTTAGTTTCAGTGTTGAGGTAAGATTTATTGCATTAATGATGATAGATCTGTTAGAGGCTCAGGCATGGAGAGCACATTATAATTATTTATGTTCAGAAGTATTTTGGTGAAAAATCTATTTATCTATCTAAGCTTTCTTGGATTTTATGTATGCTGTCCTTCTTAACACAGATGACATTTGAGGATTTTTAATACCTTTTTTCTTTTCAAGGATTAACCATGCTTTTGCTCACAAATAATAACTGTTTCTTTCCCTCAAAACAGCAGGTAAAGTTTCACACAAAGCACTTTTTCAGGAAGCCCACACCATCTCCTACCACGTGGCCTAGGCGCAGGCCGCACGCTGCCTGCCGTGAGGCATCTTCCCAGAATAGCCAAATCTCCCTCTCTCCCCTCAATCTCACAGCGACCACAAGCTATTCTTAGCAGCGACGCTGGTTTTCAGCTGACACACACGGTGGCACTAGGCCACGCGTCATCCTCACAGCATCAGAGTGGCCCATTTGAAGGCCACCCGACTTCACGTTTAGTGGGAACAAGCAGCGTGGGGTGTTTCAAAGAGGGCCTGAGAGATTTTCACTGCTCTCGAAAACAGAGAGGCAGAAGCTTTTTTGTAAACAGCTTACTGTGTGCGTGAATATTATTCACAGAATCTCCAGTTATAAAAACTAGCAATGAAAAATGCAATTTATTTTTCCTTTTTGATGGTTATTAGTGCCCTAGGAGCAAAGGGAAACCATGGAACAAGGGGCTGAGGGGGGTCACAGAGCATTAGGGAATAAGAAGATAATGGGGAGCAGCGATAGAAAAGAAACCCTAACCAGTGCAGTACATGCACAAATGCATTGGAAAGGCAGAAAAGGCGGTTTGATTTTGAGGTACCATGAAAATCAAGAGGCCAGGCCATAGGTGCCATGTGCCACCTTAGTGATTCGGAACAGTTGTAAACCCACTTATCTTGCTGAAATACATTATGTATTAATATAACTGCTAAGCAGGTAAAACAAAAACATTACTGGTTAAATCAGTTTTTCAGTTAAAAAGTAACCCAGGTCCTTACATCAGCAAAGCTGTCACGTGCCAATATCACAGCTAGAAGTACTGCTCATAAATCACATATGACTTTTTAAAGGAAAGACTTTCAAAAAAACCCAAACATGCTAAGCAGATAATTCAAGTGACCAATGGTAAAACATACAATGGAGATGTTATCCCCAGATGACACAACCATCAGAGATGCTCAGACTTCAAGATTTAAGGGAAAACACTCACTATGACAAAACTGTAGATATAAGAACTGAGCCGCATTGAACCCATACATCAAACTAACACACTTTGGACTAGGCAACCTGAGGGAAGCCCTGTTTGAAGTCACACAAACAAACCCACGAATCACAACTGCAAACAAAAAAGATTGCGTTTAGGAAAGGAAAGATTGACACCAAGAACACTTCTGTCCACGGCCGCCAAACAGAAAAGTTAGTTAGCAAACACGAATCCTTCCTGCTCACCATCAGCAGCTCTTTGTCCAGGTGGAGAAAGTCTTTCTTTACAAGGCACTGGGGAACACGGATGTAGGGCACTGAGATTCGGATACTCTTCGCTGATTTCAGGTACTTAACTTTGGAGTCTAAATTAGAACCTCTAGAGAGCAGAGAGCACAAAATAGGTACCAGCAAAATGTAATCTGGGTTTTGGGTAGGCTGAAATGTGCTCTGGTCATGCCTATCTTCACTTACTGTAGAAAAAGCCTAGGGTAACACTACTGCTAACTTTAGCATTTCCGTAAAGGTGTCTAAAATTAGATGGGTTGAAGGTTTCACATTGAGAGAGGCTGAGATCCCTGCAGGAAAGGCTTTTCCTGTTTCTTCTTTCTCTCTCCTTTTGCCCCCAGCCAAACTTTATACTTCTTTAAATGAACTTCTTTATTTTTTTTTAAGCTTCAATACTAGAAGAGGGAAAGAAAAAGACAGCACCAGAGCTGCAGCTTCAGACATAAGCTTGTGTTTTGCAAACTTCTAGAGGAGGAGGCAAAAGCAACACAGAAGGTGGGTCAACTCGTAGAGTGACAGCTCTTGCAGCCCCTGTGAGGTGCAGCCAACACCGTCCCGCTCGTCGGGCCTCAGCAACACAAGGATACGCAGCAAATGAAAGCAGAGGATACTGCTGTAACATTAAGATGTCAATAAATCCTCTTGATGAGAAACTTGACACAGTTACTTCAGTTCATAGGAAGGACAAAAAGCTTCTTCTCATTCTGAAGGTACTTCCTGAAAAAGCATTTCTCTTTCAGACCTTTAGTAAAAAAAAAAAAAAAAAAAAAAAAACTTTGTATATTTAACAGAATGGCTTGTTTGTTTTTATGAGGAAGGCCCTCTGAAAGGCTGCCTTTCTATTTGTTAGTTCCAGATTAAAATAGGTTATATGATACCTGAAGCAGGCATCTGCCACATTTTTCACTTATCTAGAAGGTCTCTCAATTGGATAAACTACAGGTAGATGTGCAGGTACCTTTGGTCTGAAAAGCAAAATATTCCAAGAAATGACAGAAAAAAAAAAACAAAAAAATCTCCCTCAGTTTCCTGTTGTGGCTGCTGTGGTATTTTTCCACTCTTTCTGAGACCTTTGGAAGGTCTTGGTGACGAGGGCAGCGTGCGGGTCTTGGGCGCTGCTCGCTGCAGCCCGGGCAGCAGGAGGGGCGGCTGCAGGCGCAGCGGGAGGGCATGTGCAGAAGGGACCACACAAGGGACATGCTTAAAACTGTGGTGAAAAGCGATCTGGAGCAGAGAGAAAACACTGATGAAATGGTTGAAATGAAAGATAAAAGCTTTAGAAGCAGCCACTGATGGTACTGGGAGACAGTATCTGCCCATAGCAGGAGGGTAACTATCCCTCGTCTTTATGGCGTCGATTCCCCAAAATAAAAACGCACACGATAACTTATATATTATTTGCACTTTATGTAACAAGGATGCAAGCAGGGACTGGGGGCTTTCCGTGGAGGCTGGGCTGCCGCGAGAGGGCACTCTCGTAATCCACAAGGCCCATCCTGGCCGCCCGCAGCCCTCCGCTTTCATTAACAGGAAAAATGACTGTTCTGCAGGATGAAGAGATCTCACTTGACACACCGAGACAAAAGATTTTTCTCCAAATTAAAGGTAGCTAATGATATTGACAATATTTTCAAATTATACCACATTAAACAAACATTTTCTGTAAAATAGAGTTTTGAAGTAAGCTTCAGTTAAGTAGTAAATTTTCTTTAGCTGAATGTGAAACACACAATTTCTATTAGGCATATTTAAGAACTATAAATAAAAAGCTATTTTTTCTGTTTATGGCATCTTAAAATTTGCAGTATTTTTAACCAACGAGAGCAATACCGATCTCCAGCTGCAGAGCCAGTATTTTCTGGGGACACCAGACACGGATGTGGTGCCAAACACATTATCCAAATACAAATGCACATAAAGGCCCTTTATCAGAACTTCATTTCTAGCTTTTTTTGAGTCATTCCCTTATACAGAATATGCATATTCAGCACGGCACAGTCACAAGCATCTGCCAACCTTTTCTCTACTTTTTATTCTTCTGGAAAAAAAAAAAAATCTTCCTAACAGCTCACTCGCATCACCTTCTCCAGGTTAGGAAGCTAATCAGTAACTGGAGGCCTTTGTAGCTGATGATTATGTCATTTATTTTACTGGCCATTGTAGGGGTATTGATAAATGGGGCACTCCTGAAGGTAAGGTTATTCTGAACACATCTCCCTGCCTGACACTTGTTATCTTTGTTGAACAGATGCCAAGTGCACCGACTGCAAGCTGAATTACACGATTTCTCGTTATTAGGAGATACAGCAATAAATCTCTAAAAGCTACTTTCGTGGCATGAGGGGGAAAAAAGTGGTAATTATCCTCTGTTCAGTAATACTAAGAAAAAAGTTTGTACAAATTAAGACTGTATTTCCCTTATGCAAAAGTGCTTCTCTCACAGCAAGCATTTTACATTTTAAGACAGCGTATTTAAACCCTGCAAAGTCATGGGCCACAGTTCACTTGGCTACCTCAATATATGAGCATTGAAGTCGTGCTGAAACCCATGGAGTCCTGGTAAAGCCAAATGCCTCGGTTTTCATTATGGCTGCAAGTTAGGGCTTGCCTAAAGGTACAGATATTACACACATTTCCTTAGAGACACGGATTCACTGCTAGCTTATTAATTATAAAATGAACTTGTGGCTGTTACTCGGTACTCTACAAATCTGCAAGAATATTTTATTAGCCACTAAATACATTAGGGCTATTTAAATCCTGAAATGCTATTCTTAATAAGGCACCCTCTCACCTGACAGTAAATTTACAAAGATCAAATCATGACACCTCAAATAGGCCTTCCTGACCTTCTACCTATGCTCTTAATAAAGATGCCCTTTTTTCAATATATTTGAACAATTTTGCAGAGTTCTCATTGCATTTAGGCCCATGTCTGCCCAGAAATCTGCTTCATCTGGTTGTATATAATAAGAAAGAATTAAAATACATTAGGCAAAACTGAGCATCCAGTTTAACTGATATATTATCAAACCTCCTCAACAGTTAAAAAAAACTCAGTAATATAGTTGGCAACATGCTGCAAAGAGAACTGAAGTAAACTCATGCTTACATGGGTTATCATTTTAATAACGTTAGCTGGAAATTTCTTATATATGGTATGTATCTAATCCACGTAGACATATCAGAGACATACTAGATCTAGGCATGAAACAGTTAACAGCAGCGCCCATGCCAAGGTTTTAATAAGGCTTAACAATAAAAAGCTTCAATCCACCACTTTCACTAGATTTTGTTGTTGTGGTTTTCCCTTGCTTAGGGCAATCCATCTGTTAATGTTGACTTACAATATAGTTAAGCTCGCACACATATAAAAAGCCTAGAACAGCTAACCTAAGCAAGAGGAAGCTGAAACGCATATTACAGAGGGAGGACAATTCATCTTAGGCAGAGATTAGTATTTTGTGTGCCTGGGTGCGCGCATGCACACACGCATGGACGAGTGCAAGCAGGTTTTCTTTATTTAGGAAGGACTTTCAAAACGCAAACTATAGGACAGCAAGCTGTTCACTACAGTTTGCAATAACACATTTAATTATTTATCCTCCCATTAGGTTTTGACAGCTATTTTGCATGCTGTAATTTGTTTTGATTTACTGTTAATTTTTTTTTTTTGGGTCTACTGCAGATCTGGCAAAAAATATAATAAAACCACTATGACAGCAGTGATAAAGCTTAGTAAATATTCATTGTTAAAAGCGGCTCTGCACTGTGACCAGTGCTGGTATTCTCCCTGGGCCAAACTGGCCTTGTTTTCAATAAAACTGGGGAAGTATCCTTTCCCTTGAGCCCTGTTAGGCTGAGGCTGCAGTTGGAACTGTCATCTTCACACAAAAGCGAAGGGGTTGGGTTTTACAAACGCAAAGCCTAATTGGGAGATCTTCATGGCTGTACCCTTGACATTTATTAAAGCCTCATCAACAAAACAGGAAATAACCGTACTAATTAGCAGACCCGCATACAAACTACTATTTGCTGGGGTAAAAAGCAGATTCACTTTCTATAGTAAAAACGACCCTTCCCCTCCACAGCCCCGTCCCCTCCAAATATTGTTATGAACCAATCATTACAATGGTATTTTGAATGAGTGAAAGAATCTTCTGTACTATATACAAGGACTTAAATTGAAAAACATTCTGTAATATTTCAGGTAACTATTAGCTGGTATTTATGCTCAATTCTCTCAAGCAGTGAAGAAGGAAAAGCTCAATGCCTGCATCTAACATGAAGCAAAATTTAACACCAAATTCTATATAGATTTGTTATTTAATATTTTTAGCGTGGAAGGAAGAGGAATAAAGCACAGAATTACATCTTTTATGGAAGTAAGACCGTTATCTTTTGGGTTTGTTTGATTAGGTTTTTTTTGAGGTAGTCAAATACCTTAATGTTGCAACTGAATAACAAGTGAATGTTTTAAATATTTATCAAAGTGCAAGAACTACTGTGTAATTGTTAGGATTGTCCTTATGCTGCTACAGCCAGTCACGGGCACTATTTTAGAAAGCTGGGAGAAAGACTCATCTGCAGGGGAGAGCTGCAGGAAGAAAAAGATTAAATCTGACGACACTAACAACATACGAAATTCACTCTTTTTAAACTATATATGTGGTATGAGATTAAACACAGCCTTACAACTACACACTTGTGAGAATATATATATTTATATAAACATAGACTTTAAAGTAGGCACGTAGACTTGCATTTCTTGCCTATTCAAATACTTAAAAGAAGCAAAATAAGAGCAGCAAAAGCAGACTATCAGTTTTTAGAAATACCTTGCCTCATTTGCTTTAGAGGCAGGAGGAAAAAGCGGGAGCAGCCTGGATGGGAGGTAAGAGCCGCTGCGCAAGCCCCGGCTCCCTGGCAGGAATTGCTATTCGTCCCTTCTGCTCACTGGGCTCAAGTGACATTCAGGACCCTGAGGACACAGGACCCCGTTGGCAGCAGAGCGAAACGCAGGGCCATCAGCAGCACAGCCTTGCTAGAAAACAAACTCCATGAACCCGCCTGGCCCTACGTATAGATGTGTAACTACTTATGTGCACGGGCGCGTGCGCGTGTGTGTGTATACGTACACAGAGATATGTCTACTAGATGGTCTGGTATGCTCTCTTCCTGCCTTCGTTTCAAAAATAAAGACACAGCTGGTAGAAATAAGCAGGCCAGTATGAAAGGACACAGCAGTATATCGCTGCATGAACATAAAACCAAACAAAGTTCAAGTGTTCTGTCAGAACACAGGCCTACAGAAGAAATATTAAACTGCACTGAGATAAATTTTGGGGTTCTGTGTTTGTGTGTGTTCCTAGACTCCTATACCAATTGTAAATACGGTAAAATAGCCAGCAGGACTACCAAGTAAATTAGTAAATAACTGCAGATTTCTTCAATAAATACAGCCCATTAAAATTCACTTGACTTTTAAGACGTACATGTATTATATATTCACATTGTTAAATACAATTGCAGATTCACCTACACTAATTATATAAGTGTTTTATAATGCGTTAAAAGCTTTTCAGAGCCTCAAGCCACCAAATCACATTGATGGGGAAAAAAAGTTGCTATACATTAAAATAATAACGTTCTGTTAGTTATCTTTTTATTTTAAGAACCTATTCATGTCATCAAAGCTCATACATTTTGAATGGTCTGTCTTATCTTTCCACTCTCAATGAAGAAAATCTACTGTACTCAATTCTTCGATCATAAGCATCACATTTGTCTGTACGTGAAAATCTACTGAGCAGGCAGTACAATTTATCACCGACTAAAATGAAAATGTGCAGAAAGTAAAACTTGCCTATAAAGCTAAAGCACAAAGTCCCTGTATTATTTATAACCCTGGACCTTCATACAATTTCAACAGTATTTAACAAATCAATTATCTGCATCAACTTTACGTTAAAGCTCACAAAATTTATATTTATAGTGAAGCAAGACTACACTGAATGTATTACTTAAGACATTTCAGATTTGTATCATTGCAATATCTAAAATTGAAAAAAAAATTCTCCACCTCTTTCTTATCTGGGGAAGATCTAAGCATAAAAATCCATATATAAACATTCATTACTCTCTCTTTCTCTCTCTCTATATATATATGTATATAAAAACTTTCAGTAATAATATAAAGTAAAACGAAGAGCATAATATAGTCTGTAAATGTAAAGGTATTTATTGCTGGTAAAATTATAATATAAAAACTATTTATTGGTATCTTTGGAATAAAATTATTGAAATGAATATTGAGATATCAAAACAGTTGCAGAAGTTGCAACACTTCACCTGTTACTGCAAGGCAGAGCTGCAAGAGGAACTAAGAACAAAAGGACAAGAGGCTGGCACTGTATTAACTAGCTGACATTGTTAAAATAATAAATGATAACTCTTTGAGCAATGCTAAAGTCCATCTAACTCCCAAATCAATTTATTATAAATACAATATTAATGTGTCCTACCATAAGATAAATTTAAAAATAGCTTAATGTAGATGTATAAACACAGCAGAATTTATTTGGTAGGAGAAGCCTGTGTTAAAAGCAGTATTTAAGACTGAATTAAATCTCTCATATATACTAATAAATTTCTCTAATGGGAATCAATAAAATGATGCATTATGTTGAATAAGATTTTCTGTACATCAGCCCTTCGGTATTTCTAGCTATTATTATCCTTCTACATATTTTGAGCCATTAATAAAACTCAGCTTCGTTTCAGAATTTTAACTGCTGTCTGAACAAGAATCTACACTGATGTCTCTGTGCAGACATTTTTCTAGTCATCCATCTGCTTTCGGAATCTCCTATTTTCTCCCTCTCAATGGGGATGAAATACAAATAGCGTGTTTCCTCCTTCAAGCACTGTACTATAACAGCAGTATTGTGCTGCAAAAATAACTTTTTAATCATATCATCCAAACACAGACAGTAAAATAATCTTCAATACATTCACCGATGCATTACTGTAAGTAGAGAATATTTTCCTCAAGTGCATGTGAATAAGAACAGACGTTTCAGGTGTCTTACCTGCGCAAGTCTTCGTTTTTCTGAGTTTCCTCTTTTCTCATTATGCAAGGTGTAGACAGGAGCACTCTGAACGGCACCAGAGCTGCAAGTTCCACACTCTTCCTCACTCTCCTGCACAACACAACAGATATAAATTCCTTTATTTATAATCATTATCTGCAAATGTATGCTCTATATTATGCATGCAGAAAGCATTCAAAATTATCTTGCCGTAATCTATTACTGTCATGAAAATACCATCTGTAGTTAAAAAAAAAAAAAAAAGAAGAAAAAGAAAAAAAAGAAAAAAAAATCAGCTTTTTGAAAAGCCGAATTATCAGCATTGCCTTTTAAAGGATGAATTTTTCAAATGTCTAGCAGATCTTTTTGAAAGTTTCCTTAAAAAAAGAATAAGGTGTATTTAGAAAAGATATTTTTCTCTATAAAAAGATTTTAAGTGGAACAAAATTTCCAGTAGGAAAAGCAGCTGTAAAATGCCTAAAATATCTTTTCTGCTATTTCCGCAGCATTATTTTTGAAAGATGAATCTACTTCTACGTTTTTAAACATTGCCATTGTATACATGTCTTACAAAACCAAGAGAGACAACTACACCTTCTGAAATACATTGTACTGCAAGATGATCCCATCTTAAATTCTCAGCTTGAAGCAAAGGCTTCAATTGTGATATCAAAGCAATCAACTTTATGAAAACATACATCCTGTTAATGTATCTTTGAAGACCTCTGTTGTTCTATGATAAAATATGCAAACAATAAAGAGATTTTTCAGTGGATGCATAGAATGACAGATAGTTGCCAGAGGGCTCGTTATGAAAAATGTATCGCTGAACAAAGGGCTAAGCATATTTCAAAAGTCATTAAAAACACAAATCTCATGTGATTTGTAAAGTATAAGCTTCAAACTGATAAAAGCAGCAAGGTAAGTAAAAAGCGTGCTACGTACCCTGTGTTTTAACTTACTCTTCACTTCTTTTATTCCTTGCTTTGCGTGATTTTTTGCCTGGAAAATTAAAAGGGCATAAGTAGCTTTGTAAGAAATGGACTGTATGCATGAAAGAGGCTTCATGAGGCTGTACTTAATTTTTCTTGTTTTACTCTTGATGATACAAAAGACAATGATCTTTTATCAGTAATTTCACACATGCTATGTAATCCATGCTTTCTCAGTATAGCTACGTTTTTTTCTTTCTGCACACCAATGGTGTGAAAATAAACACACAAGTACTCCAATATTATTGAGGACAGGCTAAAAATGATGGTGTTTTACATCACTCCTTTATTTGAAATGGTCCTTTAAATTTGAAGGGGCATTTTAGCAGCAAGGCATGTTGGAAAAAATGTTAAGATTTTCAAGATGACTGCTACAGTGTTCCAGTCTGGCAACTTGCAGGGCAACATCAGTCTTGAGAGAAATGAAGTGATTTCATATGCAGATGGAGATTTTGCCCAGTGTTGCTGAACAGCATAGTGCTGCTATTTAGAGGAAAACTCTGGGTGTATTATAATATGCAGCCAAGGATCACCGCTGCGCAGGAAAAAAAAACCAAACTATTCTTCAATAGAGAGATGAATTACCAATATAGAATAGCACTTGGTTGTGCTAGCATATATATTCCTTCTATCTGGGAGAAAAAAAAATTAATCTTAACAAAAGAGGGGTATTTTTATCTCATGAACATGGCTAATTCAAGGAAAAAGTAGGGAGGTTTTCACAACAGTCTTGACAAGACTCATTTTATATTTAAGAGTGTAAAAAGGTGAAATCTACATATTTTCCTATGTTTTTCTATACCCGCAAATTCAGAAAAAGAAAAGCATTTTCTTGATTCGAGAGGTCAAAGAGTCTTTTTGATCCTTAAATCATACATCTATAAGCTCAATAACAGCACAATGGGGTGCCGCGTAGCAGATGCTAACCTACGAGTCACTTTAAACTTTCCAGATCACACACTCAGCATTTGGATGTACTTTGGAGTGCTTTGTTCTAAATCTGAGGAATGGTACCAATCATAATATTTAATCAAGGCTACCACTAATTAAGAAATGCATATTTCATATCTTGAATAGAAGGCTCCATAAAGGGCAAAAGCGTAAGAAATTAAATAGGTTATAAATGAGTTTACCTTAAACACATATAGAGCCTCAAAACGTTACCAGTGCTTCTCAGCATATACTGAGAAGCACTTAGAAGAATTTTATCAAGTACATTCATCAAAATAGGAAGTTGAGAGATTATGTAACTATAGTCTAAACTAGTGCAAACTAAAGAATAAGTTCTGATAACCTGTTAATCAACCTTTTTTAAATTATAAATGAGTTCATGAATGTGAAGTATATTTAATTTACCTGTTTCTCTCTTCATGACTGCTGTGTTCTTCAACTGATGTAAAATTAAAAATTCTCTTTGAAAACTTAACATGCACTAGCTTAGACTGATGTACTGATTTATTCAGGACTATTTATTATGCATCCAACTAGTGAAACACTTAGAAAAGCTAAGGACAAAGCCAAAAGTCTTTTCCCACATTATTTAAAAATCCAACCTGAAATTAATTATTTCCTTTTGAATTATTTTATGTTGTTTTTCCATACTGAATAATAGCTGTTAATTTCACATGCTTAATTGGTTACCAAGTCTTTTAAAACAAGATTTTATAAACTCAAGGGTTTAAACATTAAATATAATTAAAGGTGAGTAATTTAGTGTCATTTTTAAAATAATATAGGGCAGAAAACATTCACTGCATACGGTACAGTGAATTCCATGGCAATGGAATTGCCTTCCAATCTATTTTCAATAGCACAGCAGTTAGTGCCAAAGAAAAACTGCATCTAAGTTATGACTCAGTTTGTCTTGCAAGAACTGAGTATCACTAATAAAATGATTCTTCCTATCATGTTAGCACTATATACTAGTTTACATTTGCAAAGCATGACTTTTACACTCTTTTAATTTTGCAAGAGCAGAGTTGTGTTAAGGGATTTTAGTGTAAGTTACGATTACTATTTTCAGAGTTCATATTTTAAACATCTCACCAGTTTAGGAAAAGTTTTCAGCTGTATTATCAGCTAAGGAAATGATACTCAAATGTGTCTTGTGTGCACTATAACTCAAATAAAAATTGCATACTGATGCTTTGAAAATCTATATTGTTATGTACAAGCTATGAGGAATATTCCAAAATAAATCTAAATTTCAGTGCTCTACCAGAACATGAATGAAGCTAAAATGGTTCTGCAGGCTGAAATGTTCTTCTGAAATAATCTGTAAAAGGCTTAGAGTTTTTAGGAAGAATTAGAGGTTGTAGAAAGCTGAGGCAGTTTTACGTAATAATTAAATGAAATGGAGCATCTTACAAATTTATATGCTGTTTTCACAGCCGGAGTGGCTTTGGTCATCGCTGTGTTGATCAGTGCACCACCTTTCTGAAATATACAGAAAAACACATATTTTAATAACTCTTGGCTTATATTGAAAATAGTGAGACAACAGCAAGGAAACCTGAACAGTGTTCTGCAAAGGAACAGCCATCATCCTTCTGAATTGCTAGGAATTATCACAGCTGTGTTTCCTCTCCAACCTACTGTCTACAGCTACACAAGGGTTACACTATGTCACTATCAGAGCTGACATATTTATCAATGCATTCTAACAGAATGATGTATTTTCATTCTTCATTCTTTGTTACTATTTCAAAACCAATTCTGAAGTTACGGCCAGTCTTCATGTGTTCTTATCATATATCGTATGTAACTTAAAAATACTTTGACCTGATAGAAATAACTGTATCTCATTTAATCACACAAGAATTCTGTTAATCTAAAATAATATATTTTACTAATCCTGCAGAATAACAAGGTTATACACAGGGTCTTCTGTTAGTCAAACTGCACAAAACCATGCTAACCGAATTGCTGTCTACTAGAAGTGATAAACTTCCTATCAAATCTTCCTGTCACACCTAATTCACAGTTATGGAATGCACCATGATATGGAATACAGTGAACTACTTGATGGCACAGACAGAAAAACACTGTTTGTTTTGGCGTTTGTTTTCTGGATAGGAATAAATATATTTATTTACCAAACACATATACTAATAAAAATATAGAATGTACTTAGATAATATTTTTCTCAAAAATGAAAAAAACAGAAAAAAAGGAAAAAAAAAGAAAAGAAACCCCAACCTTTTACCAGTACATCAATATAAAGAAAGGGCAAAAATTTCAGATTGGGGTGCTATTCAGCTTTTTTTTTTTTTTAAGAAACAAATTACTTAATATGTTTATACCTTTACTGTATGCATCCACTGCTGATAAGATCTTGAATTTCCTGAAATATAAGTGCAAAAGAAAACAGAATCAAACATACATTCAACATTTTTCATGTTTCAGCCCAATCCGCATAAAAAATTCCCTTTAACGGATTATCCATTAATTTCATTCTTCCTAGATAGACCAGGAATGCTAAAGATAAGACTGTGTGTACATTAAGAAAAAAAAAAAGAAAAAGAAAGAAAGAAAAAAAGGGTATGTTTGACTTCACATTTTCGGTTTTCTTTTCAAAAGAGTATCTTTTCACAACACAGTTTTTAATTCCAATTGAGGTTTAAAGAGAAATTAAAACTGCAATAAGAGAGCATACTGCCATTTTTTTTAAAAAACAAACAAACAAAAACACCAACTTGAAGGAAAGAATAATATATAATGAATAACATTCAAGCATAATGATCCCACTGGGTAAACTTTCAAGTAAGAAAAGGACTGCAGATGGTACCATCTAAAAGAGAAAGGACTACAGAAAACACTAAGGATTTCAGAATCACTATTTTTTTTGTAGGGAAAAAAAATGGAAATTACTAACCGTCTACTTTCTTTCACAAAACCTAACTTCACATAGACAAGTGATGACTGCTGGCTTGGTGTTGCTAAAGCATTACTGAGGACTACTGCCTCACTAAGCTGCCCATAAAGTACAGGGCCAGATTTTACTGAGGGGTTGAGGAAGAAATGTATGAGCATATTTCCCAAGGTGCTTCACCTGGGCAACAAGGAATGCTTCCCTGATGGCTGAAAAGTTTTGGAGAAGATTCATCACTGAATACTCAGATACTGCAAGTAGTTACCAACTGTGGATGAAAAGTTCCAAAAGAGACATTTAATTTGACAAAAATGAAGTATTTCAGAGAATTTATCAATTTTATGAGGACCATACTGATACATCCTTGACAACTCAGAGTTTTAACAGAAGGTTTCATAAATTCTTCAACTCTGCAACAAATCAATTAACAAAAGCTTAGTTGGAATTATCTCATCGCCTAGGGGGGAGCCAAAACACAACCAAATCTCCTTCTCACAGAACATCTCTGAGATTACAGATTAGAGACATCTCTAAGTTTTTTTTTGTTAAAAGGTATTCCCAGGTATTCCCAGGGAGGGGAAAGACTGAGCTGGACTTGTACCAGGCAGCAAAACACTTCCACAAGAATCCACAAGACATTCTGAGACAGGCAAACTCTCAGGAACAGTGTGCGAGTGCGAGCAACGGCCGTTTAGGAAGGACTGAAAATGATGCCAGTATGATCATATCTCCAGTAAGAAGGTTAATGAGCAATTTAAAGAAAAAAAAAAACGAAACACTAATTAATTACTTCGTCAGTCTGCCTCTCTGGAATTACTAGAGAACGTAGCACGGAAATAATATGTAACGAGCTGACCTATAACCATGCCTAGCATGTTAGTGATGTGAATTCAACTGTAAGGACTTTCCCCAATTTGACATTTTGTTATGTTAAATTCCCGTCAACAATATTCACACAACATGTAGCCTGTGGAGCCCTTGGCAATGGCTCTCCCCACACCTGGGAATCCTCGTGGAGGGCTAAGCAAGGACTAGAGATCGCCCAGCGAGATCACAGATCACTGAGGTTTATCCACCTTCTAGTTGGGTGAGGACAGTTAGAAACATGAAACATAGAGAAACTTAGAGAGACATAGAGAAATAAAACCAATAAAGTCACCTGCAGAAAAAGCAACACTGATGCTGCATATGCTGAGCTATAATAAAATTCTTGAAACTCAAGCATGAAAACGCTGATTCCTTAAATTATTACTAAGCGCAAATGTCAAAGACTTCTTCACATCTTGACTGGTTTCCCTCATACTGCCACCAATATTAGATCAACTAAAAAAGACTGTTGTAGTAAAATTAACGTGCTTAAACACTCATCAATACAATCCACAATAAATCCATATTTTAAAACAATAAAATATCTGAAGTTTTCAGAACACCTTAAAGTTTTCAGAACTAGTATCTACTTCAACAGGATAATTCATGTCACAAAAAATGAAAATTTTGGGAAATGTGCAAGGATAAAGCACAGACTCAACTTTTGTTTCATACATAGTAATAGGGGAAAAATTGAGTACTTAATAGAAAACAAAACCAACTTATTCAAAATAAAAAATCAAAACTATTTTTAATTTCTGTTTTAATTTTCTTTAAAGGTTCGATTCTGCTTGTATATGTGGATAAATGCAAATTAAAAAGATTACTTAAAGGAATACATTCCATTTGATTCAGTAATATGCAATTATATTCTCTCTTCTTTAGAATATATCCACCTGTCTTTAGCAGTTTAAATCTTATAACTTTCAGTGACTTTTCTGAAGGCAGGCTTCACCTGCTTCTTTTTTTAAAAAAAACAAAAAACAAAAAACAAAACCCTTGGACCACATGATAAACTTCATGGGATTTAACTCTGAGGAGAGATCATAACTCTACCCCATTAACATCACAAAATGTCACCTTCAATTGCATCCATACTGTTAGCCCTGCACTTCATAACGATAATGAGACAGCAGTTATGTAAATAGTGACTATGTGCCCTGAGCAATTTGTCCACAGCCTGGCAATATGCAGCTCGTCTGACTTGAAAAGCACCCGCTCCAAGCCAGCGCAGAGCTGCTGCTGGAGCTGCCCGTTCCCTGCTGAGCGCAGCCAGGTGAGCCTCGGTTCACCAGCTATCAGCGCACAGCCAACAACCAAACTTCATCTGAGTTTGAGGGCATTTTTACTGCAGCCTCTTGACCTCCGACTGCAGCAAGCAAACGAACTCCGAGCACTGACAGCGCCCATCTGAATAATGGATGCTCAACACTGAAAATCTATTTATAGAGAAGCCTGAGTTACCTTAAGAAAAGCCCAAAAAGAAGTAAATCTCCTTCTAACTAACACCACCTTAATGAGGAAAGAAAGAAATTATGTGCCACATCGCAGCACAGGACACGGAGGGCAGGAGAAGGGAGTAAAAGCCCTTAACCAAAGGACGTAGGTCTATACACTCCCACCCAAAAGGGCCCTTCTCAGAAGGTGTCCCAGGGCCACGCACCTCTGGCGATTCCTCTCCTGCGCAGACGCACGCGCTCCAGAGCGGCCTAGAGACGCCACACGCGGGCGGGCCCAACACACAGCTTCCATGGAACCCTTCACAAACCACTCTGGAGACTGACCGTAAAGTAACACTTGTGTTCTGCTCACTTTGACAGCAAACATGATTCTTCAAATAATAATAAAAGTAAGTGTAACTAGCATTAACAGGAAACCACTCAATAACCCTGCAAGTAATCAGCACTGGGCATAGCAGGCACTCTTCAACAGGAGGTTCGCTTTGTAAGATAACTAATATGAAAAGAATAAGCAATTGCCAGTGAATATAACTGAATGAAACAACACAGGAATAATTCAGAATTCCTTCTCAGAGAGTAATCAAAGGTTAATTTATTTTTGTTCTTAAAGTAGCACCTTTGCTGGAGATAGCTACATTTCTCTAAAAATTCAGGCAACCATCCTAACTTTGCACTACAGAAATAAATAGAAGTGAAAAAGGTTAGAAATGGTTTTGGGAAACAGATAACAATATCTATAACAAATTAAGCAGCACAAATCTAGAAATTATTTCTAAAATATTGATTACCCTAAATGTATTAAATAATATAAACAAGTTAAAAAAGTTAATGAATCTGGTGCTATTTAACCATTTCTTGAAATCTAAGTATTATTTTACCAGATTATCAGATTCTTCTGCTATTATACTGAAATAACTTGATACATATGGATATGTGTCACAGCAGCTAAAAAATCTTTCCAAAAATAAACGGAAACACAATTATGAAACAGAAATAAGATTAACTGCTATTACAATTTAGAGATCACTACTGAAATAACTTGATACATATGGATACGTGTCACAGCAGCTAAAAATATTTCCAAAAATAAACGGAAACACGATTATGAAACAGAAATAAGATTAACTACTATTACAATTTATAGATCATGAAGACATCATCATGTTGAACCCCTCCCAGAGAAGAGGCACCAATGAGTACAAACACTGAAATTAATTCTGTACCTCCACAAAAGCCTCCTGCTGTGATTTCTTCTTCAAAAGCATCTGAGAATCCCCTTCCTGCATTTAATTTTGATAGTCGACCATCAATAAACTGAAATAATAAAAAAGTCATGTTTTGTTGGCCTTTCTATTGCTTTACAATGTTAAAGTTATTGTGTACATTATAACAAAATATGCACATTCGAGATAATATATGACATAACGAAAATATATTGCTTTGAGATGGATTTTGCAAGAGTGGATGCAGCTACAAGAAGCAAAAGTGTCGGAATATTGGGCAATGAAACCACTGAAAGCTCTTCCAGAGTTTCTGCTCTGTGTATAACAAGTTACATGTATTATGCAAAATTTATATAAATCTAAATATTTGCAGAGTTATATTGTCAACAAAATTACACCTCAGTTTATAGAAATCTTTACAGCAGTTTTCATACTTTCTTTTTTATTTCCAGAGGCCTGAAAATATATTCACTTATTTCCTTACAAATGTTAGCCTTAGATTCACAATCACAACCAAATAAAAATAATTGAGAAATTCCCTGATGTTCTGTTATGAAATAATAAATTTACCTATCCCTTATCATAAACAAAAATCATAAACAAACTTCCTTGTGGATCCCCTGAGTCCCGAGTAACTGAATCCAAAGCAGAATTTGCTGATATAAATCGAAAATAGTTTCTGGAAACGTCTTACCAGCCCAGTTAATAGAAATAAGCTGGGATGTCTACTGCAGGTCCAGTAAAAGTCCTCTCTAAGGATTGTTTGTGAGGGGAAACTGGGGCAAAACCATCCACGGTGAAACCCAAGAGGATCCCTGTGCCCTGGATTCAGAAATGGTGGTAACAGCATCTTGGCAGCAATACTACTGCTACTACAACTGTCCTTACACATGGGCTAGCGCTGCATGGGTACGTGCATTTGTACTCACATATAAGTGTACATAAAGACTGAAAAGGAACAAATACTTTAGAAAGAAGTGGAGACAAGATAACTAATGAGCAAACCTCGCAGAAGAAATGAATGCATTCTTTCCAAGATTTAGTGGATATCAAAGAATTACAGTGAGATATTCTTTAAGGTTTAAAATTCTTCCAAGAGGCAAGCCATCCATTTTTGTTTTGAAAAGGCTAATTCAAGTCACAGTAAGATAAAGTGAGAAAGCACTGTCACTGTTTGGATTATATATAGTTCATTTTCTAGCAAAAATTACGAGTTATTCACTGGTACTAAACAGTACATACCAACTAACCAAAATTAATTATTTGGCTATGTCATATATTATCATGGATTATCCAAACAATGTCAGTGACAATCTGACGCTTGTCAATGAACAGAATAGTGACATGAAACAAATTATATCGCAGAGTACAAAAATTCCAGCAGCAAGAATAAGGCAAGCACAAAGATAACCATTCCTTTCTCTTTCTTGTCTAAATTCTTCTTATTTTTTCATTTTACTCCCGGTTGGCTTTTTTCCAAATAGGTTTGGTTCATGGTCAGACCACTATGGGATCACTGGATTATTTCACAGTAAAAAGAAGAGATAAGAGCATCTTTAGCTACTGCTGTGCAAAAAAACAGCCTTTGAACTATAAGACATTATCTCTTTGAGAAAAGTTATGAATTCATTTCACATTATAAACTACCACATGATTTATGGGCATACTTATCATTTGGAAAAATCCTATCAACAAAAGGCTGAGAGACTGAATTTAAGGAGTGCCTGAGGATTGCTCCAATAGAGTACTTAACACAAACAGTGACAAAGAACCACTAGCAAAACATACTGAAGAAATTATTTAATGGAAATGATGGTAGTATTAGTAGTAACATTATTAGTACTTATTTCTGTATTATTTTTGTTTTTATTTTTATCTTTTCTTAAATATCTACACTTTAAAAATAGCATGTAGCTACCCAATGTGCCCTGCACGGTTTTCTTCTTCCATTTTCCAAACCAATTCCAAAATGTTTTCCTGAGTTTGGGTTTGGAAAATGAAAGTTGTCACATTGGTTTAAGCAATGCATTCTCTTACTTCCAGATTCAAAGATCCATTGCTTGATTCCCACTTTTGGGAAAAAAAAAATCTAAAAAAGAATCTTCACAAACTAGCAACTCAATAAACCTAGAAACAGTTATTCTTCATGAAGCTTGCACACCAAATTAGAAGGTATTAATATTTATAATTTTGACTTATGTTTCTTCATGTCCTAGTGCTACATTCATTATTTTTCTGGTTAAGTTTTTCTCGACATTGGTAGTAAATGCCAATAAATTTTTCAGATTATATTATTTATATAGTTATTTATCGATCTATTCCTAAAGTAGTCCCCATGCTAGTTCTAAGAACACCTTTATATTTTCCCTGACACTTATCAGAAGTATTAGACACATGAGACACAGCTATCAATTGCCTGCATTTGAGATTTGAAAGAAATAGTATCTACCTTCTGTGTTATCCTAATTAATGGAAGTCTTTCTAGGGCTCAGAAAGAGCCAGTATACAGATATCTTACATAATAACACAAGTACCAAAGATAGCACAAAATAAACAATGGGAAAAGAAGTGACATAAGTATTATGTCCAGAAGAACAAACACTATTCAATCTGAAATAAAACTGTCATATGTAGCATATTTAACTGGGAATTAAGAATTTTTAACCTATAAATAATAGTTTTGTTTTGTTTTAAAGATCATTTCGATCCTTAGAGATTAGGAATAAAGATAATCAGGGTTTTTTAAATGGAATAACCCCAGGGAAGGAGACAGCCTCTGAAAACTATCCAGCCAAGAGCACTAAAAGGAACTTCTCACATGTCTTTACAGTTGTGATCAGTATTAGGCTATTTCTAACAAATTACTTCTGTGAATTACTGGAAGACGTGTTTTGCATAATCATTTTGTGCGTTTCATTTCAGAGCCTTATAAACAATCTTTTTAACTTCTGACTCCATGAATTCACCAACCTTTGATTTAAAAGGCATCTCTCTGAATTGTAAAGCAGAGAGAAGGGGTTGAGCCTCAAATATAATCTAGGCATACCCCTTCTTTCCTCCATCCTTCCTAAAATACTCCCTTCTCAGTTTTGGGTGAAAATTATGATACTGAATAAGTGAACAGAATTCTAATGGTTAGTGAGCATGAGATATGGAAATGGACATTATAATATTTGAGGAATAAAACTCTAAGCATTTATTATGTTCAATTAAAAAAATGTTTCACCTCTATAACACGATTCTGAGAAAACCAGCACATGAATCTGGAAGTCAAAAAATATTAATGCATCTATCAGGCTAGAGGAAGCACTGCCTAAGTGAAGAATAATAGATGCAGTATTTCTGTTCAGAAAACAAACAGGTTATGACAACTGTCAGTATGTGCTCACTTTTCGTGATGCAAAAATGGTAAATGGGAAAACGGAAGGCTATACTACATTAGTTTTCAAAACAAGGTTCTCAGATTCTTTGACAATTGATCTTCTACATAATGGAATGCATTTTACCTAGAGCACAAAAAAAGCCTCTTGGAAGTGCCTTATCAGAAAGGATTAGTTAAGATGAAATAAAAGCAGAATGGTACATGAACTTTAGCTTGGGCAAGAACCTATCCAGAAAGGAAAGGAAGAGAAAGTAATGGGATTTAAGGACAGAAGTTTGTGACTGATCCCATTTAGAGTTTAGTTAATTATTTTGTTACAAAATATTGGCATATGTCAATATATTTAGAGACATCATTAATAGAATACGTAATACGAGGTAGAAATGAACAATGTTAAAGAGAAAAAATAATCTGAATGAGAAAAACACAAAGAATTAATTGCATCCAATTAAGAATTAATTGCAACTAATTGCTAGAACATCATTGCTAGAATGATGTTCCAGTAATGTGGACCAAAGAAACTACCATCTCCAAAATGAATTGTCTTTAGAAGCATTTAATATAGAAGACTTAATATGTTTCAAAGTCATCTAAAAAAATAAAAAATAGACCTACACATACAAACACATGCAGAGTGAAAAAGGACAGAAGAGCGATTTTAGAAAATGGCACAAATAAAGCTTACTTGTCAGTCATGGCCCAGGTTTAAGGTTCCTTTTAAAAATAACTTTCTACTTAAAAGATTAGTCATTTTCAAGAACGGAGTAAAGCACAGTTTAGCCTTTCTGAACACAAATAACCTTGGAAACAGCTCATTTGTCAGTGGGAGAAGCTGGAGAACATGCAGCTGGTCTGGGGATTAGTAGAAAAAGTAGAAGGGACAGTCATAACACAAACAAAATGAGTGAAAAAATATGTACAGAAACATGATTTTTAGTATTTTCTGATCTTCGAAAATACATTATTAACTTTAGGAGAAATAGGCACAAGCACAAAACTATAAAATAATTCTTATTTAATTAAACAGGTGTTAAAATGCAAGTGCGAGCTCCACTGCCATTTTAGAGACAGCATCATTTACTTTTACAGATCTAAACCAATTTCTCACAGAAGAAAATTTACCTCCAGAGGAGTGATAATGAACTAGAAACTTCCACCTTAAGCAGGTTTCTATTAAGATATTTTCAAGATACCTTACAGCACTCGAGATATACAAAATGAAAACAAAACTATTTTCATACTCCACTATTTCTGCCTGTCGCAATCACAAGTGCTGGATAGTTCAAAAATTTTATGATATATTCTTTATTATTTTATCCTCTTATATAAATACAATACAGATGAATTTAAACATAATTTGATGACAATTCCTAACAGAACCATAAGCTTTTGAAATTCAGTTATTTAAATAATCAGTATTTTCTTAACTTCTGTTCAGTTAGGAGAAACATATTTCACTTCCACAGACTTTTATCCTTGCATAAATCTTTTCTTTAGACATTAGCCTCTGATAAATACTAAGTAACACAAGTATTTTTTGGAAAATGAAAATATTTGAAATATAATGAATTTGCCTTATCTAGCATGGTAGTATATCTTTAAAGAAGTCCAGCAGATTAGTTAAGCATGAACTCCTGAGCCAAAAACATTCCAGGTATTTGTAACCAAATAAACAAGACTCTTCAGATTTCAGCCAATTGCTCCTTGCTTTTTTTTTAAAAAAAAAAAAGAAAGAAAGAAAAAAAAAAACCCTAGTAACAAAATGTCTCTTGACTCTTAGGGTCGTATGATGGAGGGTGAGGGGAAGAATGAAAAGTCACAAAAATAGTATCAAAGAAAAAAAAAATCATTTCCAACACTGTAACAAGCCTATTAGTAAGCTACACAAGGCATTCAATACTTTGTTCTCCATACGGTATGGGCAGAGCCTTCAAGCCTCTACTCATGTCCCAGATTTCTAATATTCTGTGTGTTCTTCAGAAATGCTAGCAAGGAAAACTGCAAGTACACTGTGAATCCAGGTTTTAAATAGAATGCATTAAAGTCCAATGTAAGCAAGCCTTGCATTGCTTACGGTTTTTTCCTCATGATCCAAGAGAGCTGGAGAAACTGTGAAGTCCAACCACCAACCTGGAGGATCCCTGGCTGGCCCTGAAGACATACACATCCTGCAAAACTGTTTACTCACAAAGTATTTGCACTTAAATTTTATCCCAGAGATTCATAAGCTTATAGGAGAGAAAATACCTGTATATACGGACTATTAAAAGAAAAGGTCAATTATCCTTTCATACCTGCTTAAATAGTTGAAGATTAACAGCAGTTTCCAGGAACTGTTTGGTAGTACTGGAACGATGCTTTACAAAACTATTTTCGCAAAAAGTGATAGGTTCTCCCTAAATTTAAACAGACGAGGTTAGATGGTAGTAACTGTATATAAATATGTTGATTTATTTAGATTCATTACAAAAGTATTTTGTAATAGTCAAGTATTTTGCAATAGTCATGCAAACATTCAGACAATCTTGATAAACACTCATACAAATGACACAGACAATATCAAAAAATAGTATCAAAGAAGATAAAAATATTCTAGATAAAAATATTTTTATACAGTTTTAATAATTCAAAAAACATGTTGCAATTGAAACCCTGGTTTATAAAGGTTAAATGCCATACACCTACAAATTAGGCTTTCTCTAAAAAGAAGGAAAAAAAAAAAAAAGAGTGCTTCACAGTTGTTTCCTGTTACCTTCATTAAATTCCTCATTAAATATTTCAAGGATGTGGTTCAAATTTTAAGGAACAGCACGTCCTCTGCTTCAAATGATTTGAGAAGCGTTTCTGTGTAACATTCTCCTGATACACTGGCACAGTAAAACAGCAGTACTACTAAGCAAGAATTCTCATTCGATCCAAAAACATGAACCTCCACTAAATTATTTTTATATTATATTTTTATATAAACTTGAAAACATACAAAAATACACTGCTAACTGCTAAATTTAGGAGAAAATTATTGAAATAAAGGCTTAGTTTTGAGAGTTTTTTACATGAAAGCAAAAAGTGCAAAATTTGGGAAGCACTGTAATGAAAAAGGTCTAAAAAGGTGAGATTAACATTTAATACAATAAAATATTTGCCTGACATGAGAAAAGGCATCTCTTATCAAAAATTCTGTTTCAAATCATTTTGTGGATGAAATAAGATAAAACCAAAGTATTTGTGGAAAAAAAATAATATAATGAAAACTGTATTTAAAGCAAACATAATCGACTCCCACATTACCTTTGAATTTAATTTTAAGAGTAGCCATTTTCAGTGTGCACTGACCACAGGAAGTTACTACTTAAAATCCACTATTTTGTCAGTTAAATCACAGAGTAAATGATGCCTCAGCAATATGAAAGAAAAGAAAAAGGATCAAAAATATCTATCTACATTAAAACAGGAGACTTGTCAGACTGTCATCCACTTACAAGACCAACTTATTTATACTCATGAGGTCCAGTCTTCTGCTCCTGGCCTGGTTTACCTGTAACCTCAGGGGCTACTTCACACATTTTTCTACCACTCTAGTTTACTGTGCAGTTCTTGGCCTCTAGAATATCATAAAATGTTTTCTGAAAGTGATCTCTGCAAGAGGATTTCTTTGAGGAGCTCTAAATCATTTACTGTTGCTCTTTATACATTACACTTACTTTTAAATGGTTCAAACATAATCCAATGCAATGCTGCAGTAAAGCCACTGTCACATCCTGTTACAAATCTGTCCTGATCCTACCAAAAGCTTTCTTATTTTAAATTAGCCTGAGCATCTTGACATATCAAAGATTAGATTTCAGACATCTTAACGAAACACCCAAGCTCAAAAGAATCTAAAACCACACAGATGTCCAATCCTCCTCAGCAAAGCAATTAAGTCAATGCCTAACTTGTTCTCAAGTGTCACAGCAAGAGAAAGAACTCCCACCGGAGGATCTAGAGGCTGATTTCCTGCACGCCATCCTTCCCCCTCAACGGGGGAATACACGAGCCCTCCTCGATGCAGTACACAGATCTGTGCCAATCACGGGTGAAGATTCAAGTTACACCCGCTACTTACCACAGAAAGGTGCCTGGAGAAGACAGGCAGCACGTGAAGCATCCGCACGTGACACCTGCCGAGTAACTGGCCATGTTTGTGAGGCTGGAACTGACACTGCGTCCTGACTCGCTGTGCGTTAGCCTTCCTGGAGCTCCTAAAAACTCCCCTTAGGCAGATGACCTGAAGCCATTACCAAACTAGAACTGCATCGAAACAGATGAAATACTCTCCAGTTAGATATGGCGGACTTAGTTCTGTTGTCCTTTCAAAAATGCTGAGATAGCCAATTATAAAAGCTCCTTACATATATGTGTCTTTACCAAAAGAAACGATTTCTGGAAATACAGAAGCTGTTTTGGAAGTGGAGATTCATTGAGGTCTGATTCCATTCAATGAAACTTGAAACTCAGGACCCAGGAGAGAAAGTAGAAAAATGTTTCCAAAACTCAAGAAAATCAGGACCCAGGAGAGAAAGTAGAAAAATATTTCCAAAACGCGCTACTCAACAAAACCTAACGTCCGCTTCTACTACGGTTGTCTCGGGAAAGATGAAAACTCTCTCAGAAAGGAGGACCAGCAGAAGAGTAAACAGGCCCATTCCCTCTCTCTTTCACTCCAGCCCTAGAAGCGATTGCAGTCACAGAGCTTTACTTGATGGCACTTCTGCCTGCGCCAGGTGACAGGAGCCCTGGAGGTGGTAGCTCAACACACACTTTTAGTGCATAGTCAGTGGTGTTTTTCCCTGAATACCCTCCATTACCCATGGATACCCCCAGGTATCTGGAAAGTACTTATGCACTGGTGCATCTGTTGCCTTACCAGTCAGTTCAGGAACAGAATCACCTAAGCTAGTCTTCAAATTGAAAATGTGTTTAGACCTATAAATGGTTCAAATCCAAAAGCTCTCTACAGTATTCAAACCTACTCATATTAAGGTTGCTTTCAGAAGTTTAGTAGGTTTAAAGCTCCTGCTTCTTCAAAAAAATGAAACCTGTGAAAACTTGAAATGCCGGGGACTTGTTGCTCAGGGTATCTGCTGTAACTTTCCTGGAACTATGTTAAACAATAAAATTAACTTCTATCTCTCACTTGCTTGATATTCTGAACACCAAAATTGTTTTGCAGATAAAAATGGTTTGGAAATCTTCAAGATGAAGACTGCAAACACGGGGGATTTTGAAGTGCTACTTAAAACTGAAATTCATTCAGTATAAATAAAAACAGCTCTAGAAGTTTCCTGACATGAAGCATATAACATATTCCTGCTCTGGTAAACACAAGTGAGTACTTTAGAAACTCTAAGACTTGAAGGAATGTTCCACTGATATTTAACTACTACAGCACCTAATAGCCCCTTTAGTATTGATCTACAATGTACTTTCAAAACAAGTTCGATCAAAACCCAGTAGGGATTCTACACTGAAAAGCAGACAGCTAATACTCAGACCAAACAATCTATGCCCAAACAAGATATCTGTCCTTTTAACAACAGTTGCTATAGAATTTTCCTCCCTTTTCAGAGGTTGCCACACACAGCAGGAGTCTCTTCCTCTAAGCTGCATTCGCATTTTAAGCAAGCTATTTATACCGACCTCAGTGGAACATGAAACATTGAGCTAAATCTGTGTGCTAGCTTTAAAAGCAAAAACAATCTAGATTAGAAGTTATGTTTGTGCTTCTAAGTCTAAATGACGTTTAACTGCAGTAGATACTCACATTTGCATTCTTTATTTCAGAAAATATATTCATTTCTTTCTAACATAAGAATACTCTTACAGCAACTATTAATACTATCACTGAATTTAATACAGTTTTATGTAGGAACTCTGGCTTATACAAGAAGAGTATATGGTAGGTATAATTTCTTCAGTTTTGCATCATTTATCAGAAAAAAAATCAGTTTTTAAACACAATACTTATTTTTATAGAAAAACTCCTCTGTTTAAAATCAGAGCATCTAGTAGGATTACAAGTAAGTAAAAACCTGGCATTTTGGCTGCTGTTATGACATCCGGAGATAAAGCTCAAGTGAATAATCATGCATGACTTAATAATAATTCTACTCAGGAGGGTGCTGAGAAAAATTACAAATATATTTCTCATTTGGCCTGGCAATCTACACGAGCAAAGATCTAGATGAGCTGCTATCTCCTGTAGTCACAATTAAATCCCTCTAATGTTGGTGTGAACACAACATCTGTATTCAGTAAAAGGCTGCTTTAGTCCTTACTACAAATTCTAAAATATGGCTCTTATACAAACTAAAATGGAAACAACTCATGGAAATAACAATAGAGTCACGCTACACAAAGTGGCTTTGTATCTAAACACAAACTACGTTCTGGCATCTGATTTTTTTTCCCCTCTATTAGCATCTTTTTACCAAGCATGCCAAACTCCTGGGGAAAAGGCATACAACCAATTTCTATTTCAAGAGATATTTTCTTTAATTCATTATCATGATTGAATCATACAAAAGACCGGTTCCACTTTTCATGGTAACTTTTACTGGATTAACATCTGTCATCATTTATTGCACAAAAAATATGATCATCCATTATGCATCTTATTTCCTGTCAGTATTATAGTCATCAATTTTTTTCCATATGGTCTTTTGGAGTCCCATGAACCCCTTTCAGGACTCCTAAAGCTTCCCATTTTCCATCTCACCAATCATATTTTTTTCAATAATTGCTAGACGTTTTTTTTTCAAGACATATTGCTCTACCAAGGAGAATCTGTCCTATGCTGAAAACAAACAGTTGCACAGAATGAGTGTTCAGTGTGATGAACAGCGTTTGGACTGCAGAGAAGTGTTGGATGCGTACAGACGCTACCAAAGCTGTTCTTTACTCAATGTGAATATTAATGACAGTTGTTTTATGTTTCAGCTTAAAATCACTCAGAACACACTGTTGCAGGGAAAATAGTTCACTTTAAACATATTTTTCTTCTTACAAGCAAGCACTAACTACCCAAACACATAATTTTACTTTTGTTTGGAGATTTGGTGATTCTAAAATTGATGGCCCAAAACCTCTCAGGTCTTGATCCTTAAAAGATGACCAGTCTATTCACAGCAAAAGTATTCCAAAAGTATATAGAAAATTATCTAAATCAAAGTTATATGTGATTTTTGAACGCCCAAATTCCAAAGTATTAAACTGAATTCAAATATCTCGTATAAGATGAATCAAACCATCATGTGACTCAATGGCTACTCATTACTACTAATTTGGAGGAAATTCAACCTCTAACAACATTTTCTACCCCGAAAGTAATTCTGTAAGATATTCCATTCATTAAATAATGTAATGATTAATTAGAATATTAATGTATATGTGAATACAGCTAAAAGTAAGTAGAGTGAATATTCACACTTGGGGAAAAAAAAAATCCAGAAAGTAACAGTCATTTCAATCTTGGTCTTTGGATAAGCGATAACAATTCCAGATATTTGCCAGCAGACTCCTACTAAAACATTCTGAAATAACATACCTTAAATAAATCATCATGCTACAATTATATCACAAATATCTTCTCTTATGTACAAATACTGGAGCCCCCTCCAAAAAAACAATAGTCAAAAGAAAATGCTTGACAAATGCTTCCCAACTGAAATGACAAAGCGTGCATTAGTTCCAAACATTGGAAATGCAGATATTGGATATGGATGCACGTCAAGAAGCAAATTAAGAACAGATATGACTTCAGCAGGCACACTAACCAGAATCCTAGAGATGCCTGCACATTTGCTTCAGGCTTACCAAAACATAACGAATTGATTCAAGCCTATTTCTGACCAGATGAGAGCTTAAGACGATCGGCCAGCAAGATGTAATTCACATATATCACAGGTAGATTAAGAAACTCACAGTCTTAAAAGCTCTGAACGCAACCTGCCACGGCTGACACCAACCGGTGTCCTCACCTTCAGACTGCGGGACAAATCAGGTAACCCCTTGTGAAGCAACGCTAGGTAATGCCCGTGTGAAACAAACAACTATCCATTGTGTTCAAAGGATCGATTAAAGAAATTCATACCGTGTTGGACTCTAGAGATTTGGAAATTAGGCCCAGTTATTTCAATACACTACGCAACCATCTTGCTGTATCAAACAAAAATTATAATGACTATTAAGCACAATTACTTGGGCTGAACCCTAAAACATTTCTTCACTCCTACATGGGTTACTTTTCATCTCAATCAAAATGGCTGTCAATTGCATAGATAGCTAGTAATGCTCCCAGTCAAAAAGACTACTTGTAAAATAACTGCTTGTGCAGGAGACAGACCATCCCATACTATCTTTCACTACTACTCTTTTAGGAAAAAGCCTCTTCTGGAAATAAACCATTCTATGTATTTCTGTCACACACACACACACACGTTTCACGTATTACCACCTCCGCCAAGGAACATTTCTCTTATCAAATAACAATATTTACCTTAATTATCCTGAAACCAGACCATCAAACACTCTGAATTTAGATATGAATATTTAAAATATCAGATCATGAGAAGCTTAATCAGTCACTATCATCTCAATGCATTTCATCAAATGGAGCTCAGTATGAGCAAGTCTGCGAAAATTACTTCAGGCTCACAGTTTAAATGAAACTCTCCATATCTACTAAGTTATTTTAACTCTAACAGGTACAGTATGTGCCACTTACTCTCATAATCAAAGGGTGAAAGCCTATAACATCTGAATCATCTACCATCTACCAGCAAAACTTTGGAAATATGAATTCTTAAGTTGTGATGAGATGGACCAGGTTTTCATTACGTCCAATTTTCAGTGAAATCAAACCAAGTGCATCAGAGAAGAGATGCACATCTCAAAAGAGATTTGTCGTCTCTAGCTACTACCAGGAAATAAGAAACTTTTGAGCTCCAAGAAAGCACAGTCTTGAGACCCATATGGGAAACAAGAGAGTTTAAGACCTCAAAAGGCCAAGCCTTTTCAGTCCTTCATAAAGTAAGGTTAACTGTTTAAGCAGCTTTATTTATTTAGTGTATTATATTAGTTGTACAAATACTAAAGTAGCTGACTATGGACATGCATTTATTTTCCAACACAACTAACCATCATGAGATAGAAGTGTCTTCTAAACTGCCAACTTACCAGCCTAGAGTAAAAACTAAAACCTTTTCCTTGAAACGCTTCAGATAGTTGTGATAAAGAATTACGTATTTTTCTTGTAAAACAATGAGTCTATGTTCTTAAAAATGAAGGAAAAAAAGAATTAACGGAAAGATCTTACTGGTTTGTATCTTAGTGCATCTCTGTAGGATCCAAACAGCGCTGCCTGTGCCCGAAGAAAGGCCTTTGCTACTCCATCACCCGTAGCTGTAGACTGCTTTTTCAGTTTATTTTTCAAGGCCGAGACCTGCATGACAGAGTGGAACAGTTAAATTAACACCTCAGAAATTGGTACAGCGAGGTACGAACCCAATCAGCAGGCAAACCATGGCGTCTACAGGTCAGCCAAAATTTCATCCTCCTTCTTGATAGCTTATCTTTTTAACTGCAAGGAGCACCTGCTGGTCTGTTAATTGAAATGAAAGCAGGGGATGATGGTAGAGTGTTAATACAAATTGGTTTATGCTCTCTTTTTTTCCCAAGGCCTCTTGACATAAATACGCTTAATTATTTTGCAATAAACTGCTTGTGAGCCACTTTTTTTTCGGGTTTTTTTCAACCATAACATGTACCTACTTGTGCTGAATGAAGTCAGTACGGTATTTTTCATTTCTGCTATGAAGGCATGTTTTTAAGAACTCTTCAGGCTCACATGCAACTCATTTTTGGGGATTTTTAAAATGCCAAATTACTAATATACAACATTTCTCATGCACCATGAGATTAGATCCTACCACTGTCAACTGAGCTGAGAAAAGTTTGTGCTAGTTCAGTGGTACATGCTCTTTAGAATAGCCCTCATGGATAAAACAACATGCTTACAACTGTATTAAAAATAATTCTCTCTGTTTTAGTGCTCCATTTTTTTAAGGAATCAAATTGATTATACAAAATTGGAAAGAATGAAAAACACTAATTTAATAGTCATTATTTTGTTAAAGATGAAGAAAAATCATACAGTTCTGAAATTAATACAGTCCCATCTAAAGATACGTGAAATTATACCCAAGTATAGTTTATTTTCACTCCCTAGATTTGATCAGGGTGATTATCTGCAGAAATAAGTCAGCACTAATTCTTCGGAATATGTTTCCATTTCCCTCAGTATTAAAACATACCCAGTCAAGCAATATTTAAATGAAATAGTACTCGAGGTAGGATTAAAGTAACTCTTTAAGCAGGGCAGTATAAGCACAAAATACTACCAAAACAACTTTCATTCTTTTAGAAATGTATGCAGGAGTGAGTATCTTTTTGTTTCTTTATGCAAGCAGTCATGACTGCTCTTGTAGATGATGATTGTAATTGAAGTGTCAACCTAATTAACAACTAAACTTTGAATAATGCTAATGAGAACTGAACATGGCATCAGAGAAAAGACCAGCTCTACAGGTGATAAACCTTCACAGTAGTGACATTTTCCAGTGTAAAGTCACAGTTACTGTGATCTGATCAAAGAGAGAGACCCCCATTGGGTCCAATTATAACTATAGTTTTGAAAAAAAAATTATTGAGTTATGATGTTCATAATCTATGCAGAAAGGCCTTTACAGTATAGGTCTTTTCCCCATAGCTGTGATCTTTTCAATTTATATCCAAGCTCCACAGATCTAGATAAAAGTTTACAGTCTGATTCGTTTAGCCCACGGAAAGCACACACCAATGCTCATTTACGTTTCTTCCTTCCACCTCAAAAGAAAAAAGAAAAAAAAAAAAAAGCACAATTCAAAGTACAAAAATCAGTTAGGTAGTTCAAGGTTGAAAAAATAAATGCTCGTCATTTTACTTTCTTTGTTCTGCAGTGTATGATTACTTAAAAGTTATTAAAAATGAGGTTCAATTCCAGAGGAAATAAATGTGTACATCCTCTGTAAAAGTGAAATCATCACCATCAATGTTAGCTCACTTCCTCTAAAGCAAAAACAACAAGAGGTCGAAAAAAGAACAGTCAAAATTAAAATCAGTTACCTTTGACATGAGGAAGAGACTACTTTTCCCCCCCTAAAGGAGATTCCCATTTTTTAGGTAGAAAATTCCTCTTGTATTTAGAATTTCTTGTAAATTACACACTATAAAAATGATTTTATCATTCAAAATGTATAATTTAGAAAAAAACCCCCAACACTTCACATACTTTTCTTTAAAAAAAGACCCAGTGCTTAGTTCTTTTTTAAAAAACAGAAAATAAACACAGTATTTTGGTTAAAAATAGAAAACTTTTTAAAAAAATGAAATTTTACTTGCAAAATGTAACTGAAAATAATTTTCAATTTCCAAGTTATGGATTAAATAACTCAAGTTTCTCAAAGATGTATGTCACGTTGCAATACGATCAAATGAAAAAATATTGAGAAAATCTTTTAAAAGAACAGCATGCCTATGTTGAATTCAAGTTACCTTAGTTACCTTAAAACTAGCAACAGTTTCCTCAATTTAAGATAATTATGGCTTGTAGATACAGACCAGGGTCCAACTGTCATTGTCTTTTAGGACTTATTTCTCATCAAATAAAAAACCTCGACTTGCGCCACGGAGTTCCGCAACAAAGTGGGAGCCATCCTTGACCTTCCGCCACACGGACATCCAAACGAAGCTGCGCGAACGCCCTGCCCAGCTGAGAGTTTCGCAGCAACCCAGCTACTATCTCCCGGCCTCAGTTTCCCTGGGGACTGAATCAAACTGCTCTGCACATTGCCTGCTAGCTAAGTCTCCTACCCCAGCATGTGCTCTACCAACATCGAATAGTTTACAGCCTCCTGGTTGGTAACGCAATTTCAACAAAGCTTTTGTTGGTCAAGTATTAATGGAAATAATAAAAAGAAAAAAGAAAACCTATTGCAAAGATGCATCTTCATTTCACCTTACGATGATAAACTTTTTTTTTTTTTCAGATAGATAAATAGTTGCATCATTTTTGGAGGTAAAGACAGAGCACACAGGTAAAGGACCACATTCCTTGGTAAAAGGTAAAAGGAATAGTATTTCCTGTATTTTTAAATAGAAGAAGAATACAGAAATAAAATAATAGATTATATCCTATAATTTATATAGGAGAACAAAAAAAAAAGACACTTCTGTGCACTGTGCAATGAGGAGTTTGCTGTTACTATGGTAGATTACAAGAGGCAATATGAGGCGATAGGGAAGATGTAGGAAAAAATAGAAGATAAAGTGAGGGATATGAAGGAAAATGGAATATTCTGATTTTTTCAGATATGACAAGCACTACTCACCCTAAAATAAATCAGTTAATCAGGAAGTTTTTAGCAAATTCATTTAAAAATAGAAATAGAAAAGAACATATCACCCACTCCAGTGCAGTATTGACAGCACTTTTTCACATGCCATTAGTTCAATAACATTAAGAACCTGCCAAGAGGTTATCAAACTTGAAGGTGGGGATGTTCTGATACAAACGTATGCTAGAATGCTACATCCTCCATGGTTTAATCGTGTTTTAACACAGTCAGGAGATGTATTAACATGTTGCCATCAAGTTTTTGCTTCAGAAAGTCTGTGCTGGAGTCCAGAGAAAATTCCTCCAACTTCTGCTTCTCTCAAGAGGCCATGGAAAAGGACAGGGAAAGCTCTCTTGGCTTGTCCTGTAGAAGTGCTAGGAGAACAACGTTCTTGAGAAGAGCCTACTAAGATGACGTGTGGCAGAGGGGAGGGCAAGCAGAGTGACAAAGCAAATGTGATGGTGCCGAGGGCTCGCTGGAGAAGAGCCCTTTCTGTGGTTGTGTGGAGGCCACACGCAGGTGCCCTCCGAGACACTCCCCAGGGCCCCAGTCACCACAGCGCAGTCCTGGCCGACCCGCTCGTGCTCCCTTGCTGCCTGCCCGCGTTCCCTTCTTGCAGGAGTCCAAAGCCTTGTCCTCTGAGGGCTGCAGAACCATCCTTGATATTTGCATGCACGCAAACCTCAGGGACTATGAGAGCTCTGAAGAGAGATAGTCATTTCCCTGGGAGGGAGTTGTCAGGCTTTACATCACTTTTCACCGTTCTCCATCAATCCAGGTCACTACAAATGTGGCCTCACTCTCAAAAGTGAGAGGGTGAGAGGAAGTGAGTAACAAAAAAACACCTCACAACAAAATGAAGTGTCAGTAAATCAGTATGAGTAATGAAAAAGCTTCCATATAGTTGCTATACCTAGGCACCTAAAATTCTGCTATCTCAGCTAGACCTCCAATATTTAAACAAAATATTAATTGAGATTAAAATATCTATTTAAATACAAATATCTTCCAAATTGGGTGTATTTTTAAATCAGATATTCAGCCTTCTAAAATTATTTCAAGGTTCAACAGAATCTCAAAGCTTCGTTCAACATGAACAATTGCTGTTAACACTAGCACTGTTAACTATTCTTGGTTTCTAAAATATTTTCTAATTGAAAAACATGATAAAGTCAGATATTTTATTTTTACATCAAATCTTTTCAGCTGCAATATTAACCATTGACCATAGCTTCTTTACTATTCCACCAATCATTGTCTTTTCAGAAACGATTTCACTTCCAGTAATTATTTTATAAAGCAGCTCTTTGAATTTCTGAATGAATTACAGTCTACTTTTGAAATGCTACTTTTGGGGCAGCAATGTTTATCCACCCAATTTATAGTGTTAAAATATTTAATAATCTAAAATAAAACTCAAATAATAATTGTCTCTGTAATGTTTATGCAATCTATGCTATAAAGCCTATGTATCTTCAAACTGCCGTACTGATTTTACTGTTTGTTAATCATATTTATCATTAACAGAGAATGCTATAAACTCACAGAGATTATTACTCATACTTATAAAAATACAACTTAAAGTCTACTCTGAAATAAAAGACTTGGTTGCTAAAGGCGATGCCCTCCATTCTCCACATTTTTATGAAAATGCTCAACTTTGTTCAAAGGGTTGTAACCTTTCTGCCAGTAGGCATTGCAGGATCAGGCTGCAAGTTTATAAATTTATAAACGTCTATAGTATACGTTGATTTATAAACATCAGGAAAAACTTTCTTTTGCTCTAAGGTCTTACAGTCTGACCCAAGTATTATTGCATTAGGAAATTTACGCCCACAGAAGTAGCTACTTATTTTCACTTTTTTATTAAAAAATAATAGACAAATCCACAGTGAAATGATGAAATCTAAAAACAAGTGTTCTTGTCAGAAAAGAGGAAAAAGAGGGTTTTTTTTTTCCCTCCTCTAAGAAAACAAAGGATTCCTGAAAGTCTTGCACTGATTTATTTTTCCAATTTTAAATACGTTAGGAGTAACGGAACTGCTACTGGCATGGTAGTATTTCTAACAGTCAATAAATCTAAAATATTATGTGTGAATATTGGAATGAAGCCATTAAGAAGATTACAGCATGCAACGCAGCAGAGGGTCCACATGAAAAAAGGACTGGTAATTCAGGACAACTGTGACCACTGACCTTTGCACAGTCAGGACCACTGGTCAGTCTGACAGAATAATAGAGTTCACATGCATAGAAAGTCATCTAGCCTGTAACTATAATTTAAATACTTGAGTGAATGATTTAAAATGCCTTTTAAATCTCAGTTAATTTATTATATAGTTTATTACACAATATCACAGTGATGTTTTTCAATCTCAAATTTATCACAAAAAATCACAATTGGAGTATTTTAATAGACATATTGCTATACATAAAAACATATGTGCAAACACCTATGACCTGAGAATATTATCATCAGGTTTATTGATCAGGAAAGTAATTATTTAATTTGCTTCAGACAGAAGAAACAGCTCAGGAATACCCTTTGAAACTATTGCATTTGTTTTGTTAGGCTGTTAATCTATCAGGAATCTCTTTTTCAAAGGGATGGCAAATCTACAGCTTCTTTTGTATTTTTAGTACTTCGTCTATTTTAACACCCTTCAACACTACTCTTGCTTGTTATATTTTTAGATCAGAAGTCTTATTACCTTCATACGTATACTTAAAAGTCTAATTTATATAAGCTTAAATGCTTCACCTTTGACCTCTGTTTTTATGTTTTAAGTTTATCCCACCATTTTTGTTCTACACCTCTGTATTTTATACATTTTAACCCAGATGTTAGCAGCTGCATTATCCCCGATGAATGCAGAAGGACAAACATGCTGTCATTTTATTTGCCAAAACACTGGTAATCTCTGTGTCTTTTGTTTTCAGGATTTCCACCTAATAGCTGGATATATTGTTTCTTTAAACTGCT
>NW_010588666.1:144612-243909 GCF_000705375.1 Tinamus guttatus | reverse complement strand
GGGGATATACACATTTAAAGCTTTTTTCATTATAAAATCCTCAAATAAAATTCTGCAACCACACTGCATGAAACAGTTGTTCTGATGCACTCCATATACGAACACATATTAAAATATTTTAAATCTACTGTACAGTCTACATGCTTGGATAACACTCATTAACATTAATAGTAGTAACATGCATATATCCTGGGGGAGAATATACTTCTGAAATGTATGAATATCTGTAACCTCTATTTTCTTCACGACAGTCTGCTCGATTAGAGATCATTTTGATAAGCAGTTCAAAAATACAAGAGATGTCCCTCTCGTTCATTGCACAAATACCCATTTTAACTGTTTGAAGGTCCCCCAGAAAGAACTCTAGCACGTTATGGAAAATGATTCTCAATTCTTAATTCTACATCTAGCTAGCACTTGACAAGAAGTATGTACCTCCATGACATTATAACCTCAACCTTTTCCACTGAATGCAAGGTCAGCTAAAATTACTGACACACCAGAAAATGACTGTATTTTTTTTACTGAACTGGTTATACTGTTCCAGCACAGAGCATATTTAAACTTTTCGTATATACACATATATGCACATGCGTACACTTTTTCACCCAGTAATATAAAAGCATATAGCATCAGCATAATTTACATATAGTCAAGGTCTTTTCCTTTTCTGAACTACCAATGACATTGAATGAAGAAAATGATGACTGGATAATGTATAAAAAAAACCTACATTTTAATACCATTATAATCAAAGGGAACAGACATTATATAATCAAAATTTTGGTTTCTTTTATGTGTATCTCTACACATATGCACACACACGACACCAAAATCTTTTTGATTACACACACACAAATATATACGTATGTGTAGATGCACACATATATATGTGTGTGATTGTGTATATATACACATGCGCACAAATTGCCAGCAGAAACAAAGAACATGGTATGTCAGTGCATTACCTTACTTCGATTAAGGCAGTTTGTTTTTACAATTTACAATTTCAGAAAATGTAATTCTTTGATTATTTTGATATCAAATTCTTTGTGCTGACATCAATCTCATGATAGCTTGAGCATCTATAACTTAGTAATCAAAACAGCGTTTTCACAAGGATATTCTTTTAGTGCTCTATTGGGAAAAACAAGGTAAGTGCATTTTGTGACTATTTAAAATGATATACAGAATATGTTCCCTTATAGGCAACAGGAAAGAAAAAGCGGGGGGAGGAGGGAGGACCCTCTGCAAGATCAAAGTCCAAAAAGAACTGGCACTTAATTTATCATCCTTTACAGACAAAAGACAGTTTTCGTCATTTCAAAAGGATCAGATGTCTTTTATGACAAACTGGGTTTGCAGTTTAATTTACAAATAGAATTCTAAGCAAGCAGTCTTTGCTCTGCCAAAGCAAATGACAAACACTATAGGTTTTCATTCACGCAACCCTCAGCAGGATAGAAGAGATTAAAATAAAAGTGAAATAATTTAGAGAAAACAAATAAATGTTTCAGAAAGTTGAAGAAGATCAAAGCCTGAATTTTCTGACCCCAACTGTACAAGCATTTCTTATTATATTGACCAGTGCCATCAGATCATTAATTAAAAGGAAAGCGCTGGCAGGTGGCAGGGAAGCAGAAGCCGATAATTGGCCCCCTTCTTCTTTTTGCCTTCAAAAATTCTCTCGTTCTTTTGCAAGACATGCCACTAGGCAGACAGAAATGCCTACTTTGTAATATAATGATTAAGATGAGATGAAGAGACTCTTGCGTTTAAAGCAGCTATGCCTAATGAATGCAGCTGGCTTTATAATTATGATCCTACTTTTACAATAAAGGAATATGATGTTCCATTCAACATCTCTTCAGCTGTCAAAAAGGTAAAAATCTCAAATATGGGGGTCTACGATCGGTGCTTTTCTTTCCCCTTATTCCTTTTACTGCAGTTAGCAAAACCAGGCAAAAATAACTACTAATAATTCAAGCAAATAGATAAGAAAGAAAACCCATGAAATATCCGTAGGACTCACCACTTCACTAGGTAGGTTGTTCAGGTCATTAAAAGGGGTTTCTAGAGCGTTTGTGTCAACATTTAGCAAAACCACATCTTCCAGTGATCTATTTTTTACTCTCTGTTGAAGAAAAAAACAATAGTGTAAAAGCATTTTATGGGGGTGCCCTCCCCCATACCTTTTTATTACAATGTGGTAGATGAGAAATTATGATTTTTATAGAGGATAAAGACAATATCTTTGTGCCTTAGATGTAGGATTTGTGGATTAACTACAAGATTCAAAGAAGCTTTTAAAAAACCTTCCTCCTCAGCAAACAGTGTTTAATCTGTAACCTCTAAAATACAACAGCAGTCAAGGAACGTACTCCTGAAATCCATGAATTACATAAAAGACTTAAAATTACTATAATTATAGATTTCTTATGACAATGTTTCATTCCCTTATATCTGGGAAAATCAGATATGATATTAATCATACAATCAAAAAAAAAATCACAGCAAACCAAGTAGGATTTGCAGATTTATGTATGTTCCAGGTACACGATGTCTAGTAAGTATTACAGAAGAACAGATGAAAGAGTCTTTCATGAATGTAGTTGACTAGCAGATAAGAATTAAATAATTTGCTCCTTTCAGGAAAAATGACAGAACTCTTTTCTAAGTGATCCTGAAATAATGGATGAGATTACGGTCCAGGAAATAATTCCAGAAGGAATTCAGACACTTCATTTTTAGACTAAGCCTGTTTCCTCAATTTCTGATGGAATAAGGAAAAAGATCCAAGTCAAGATATTAAGATCAATGTGTGCAGATCATAAGAACTTGCCTTGAGAGAATAGAAAGCTCTGCCTGGAATTCAGAAGTACGGATAACAGAAGGTTCTTTTTTGGAAACAGAAAAGTGCTAGTGGCCCAGAATGGGGAGCACCTACCTCATCAGCTCAGCAGAAAGAGCTTTCATCACCCTCGGAAATCACTTCCACAAAAATTCAAACCAAATCAAGCTCCTGAATCAATTATCTATCTTGCATGATAATCAGACTACACGCACAGGGCCAGTTACTTTTTTTAAACATTTATAGGAAGATACAAAGCAATTTCTTGTGCCTTAGCTACTTAATACTACTCAGGTGAAATTTTATTGTTTTATTGTATTTTTAAACCTGAAAAGCCACCCCTTGATTTCTGTCAAAAAAAAAATATATATTTTTATGTCTGTTATCACAAGCTGAGTGTAAGACACCGATTTGCAAAGGGACCAGAACACAAATTAGTTGGGAAATTGGAATGACGTTGACTTTTAAGTGAGGGGTATTGCAAAAGAGTTTTAATTATTCTTGTTACCAGGTAAATCTGCATTATTTTTCAGCCATCTAAGTAACACAGAAGCACCTCAGGGGCAGGAAATAGAATCAGAAACGAATCATCATTTAAGCCTTGCTTGTCAGTATAAAATGCTTCAAAAGTAAGATCTCAGAGAGAGACATTTTTACTCAGTAAAGCTTCTGAAGCTTAAATAATTCTGATAAGTAAATATGATGGATTCTTCCATTAAAAATATTATTTATGGTACACATTTCTCATGCTTATCAATACTCAGGCATACTGCAAACAAAGAAACCTACTCACCTCTATTAAGCTTAAGTGGACGCCAATTAGATACGGCATTGGTGCACTGAAGAAGAAAAAGAGAAGATCAATTATTTCGTGAAATAACTATAAAAATGTTTGTACAACAAAAAATAGATATTTAAAAACTCTGTGCATCTTTTAACCTCTACTTAACTTACATTGTTCAAGTATATATTAAATGCATACACATAGATGATCTTGAAATTATTAGTCAGAAAAGAATTATTAATTTTTTACTCTATGTCAAAGAAGACTACAAAATATGGGAGACTCTTCCTAAGCTCAGTGAGCAGCAAGTTGGGTAAGGCTGGCTAGGCAGCCTGCCTGCAAGCCTAACTCGAAATGGATATTCCAGAAGTTGCCTGTTTCTAGAACCGCGAGGGATTTCCAACACTGATCCAGGGGTATCCTGAGCTCCTCAGCTACGTGACCAGGCCGCGATGCCAACGCCAGGGGCAGGACCCAACCCGCTGCCCCAGGGAGCACTTGGCAGCCACCCAAGGTCCTGCCCCGCTGGAGGCTGCACACTTGCGATGCAGGACAAGGAAACGACTGCTGCAGATACCCACCTGGGGCTTCTTGGATGGCACCCCTTGCAGCACATACAAACTCAATCAGTCAAGCTAATTTTTTTTTATATATATATAATCTTCTGTTTCCTCCCCCAGTGAAGGTGTTCTGGCAATATTTGACTAAGAAACTTGCTATCACACTGCAAGCTGCATACATATTTGGATACATCAATGTTTCATACTGACAGACTGAGATAAAGCAGTGCCAGCACGGGGAAGTAAAAGAAACCTTTGAAATTTTAAATGTACATAATGCGATAGATGAATTAATACCAATCTGCCTCTGCATTATGGAGGCGGGGGACACAGAAAAAAAAGAAATATCACGACACAACGGGACAAGAGTCACACTCGTGTTAACGGAACATTAATTTTACAGCAGCACACAAATTGTCTGCAGTTACTGAGAGGAAATAACTGAATTGTGTCAAGAATCACACCTTACAGATGGAAATTCACCTTTCTGTACACATCATGGCTCTTCACATACAATTCCAAAATTTGCTGTCTAACACTTCTTGGTGGCTAGGAACTGTGAGATCACCAGTATTCCCTCCAGTGAAGTCAGCTAAGGACAGGCTTGTGTAAGCAACTCCGCTGGAAATGAGATACTAAGGGAGCATCCAGAAAATCTAAATAAAATTAGCCACTAAAAAAGGTAAGATTTATAGTATTATACATTTTACATTTTTATGTAAAGTTACACAGATCTGCTGATGTACAATAACTTCTTACATTGTACTAATTTGCTCTTGTATCTGATGTTCACTGAGATACCGCCTGATTAAAAGACTCACTTTCTGTGGCCTAGAAGGAGGCTTTGCTGGATCAGTTCATGTGATCTCATCAATTTGGATCCAGATTTGGAGCAAAAGTAGCAATTCTCACCTGCCCATGACTGGAGTCACTTTTAGAAAAATCTGTATGCACTATGGATTATCCAACTGCTCTCATTAACAGTGTCCCTTGGGAAAATATTGATGTAAGGAAACTCAGACTGACTGAAAACAAGTTTTCATTATGTTTGTGCTATCAAAAAAACACAAAGGGTTCGTGAGACTGGATGGTTCTTTCTGCAAAAATCCTGGCTTGGGGTTTCCTTCCAAGAAAGGGACATGAAGACCCCATGTGCTCACGATCTGTTTCCTAACCCAGTACTATAACACTTAGTACCTCCCAAGCACTTTATCCAGGCTGGGGCCTTATATATTTGTGGGTTAAATATAATAAGTCATTAGAAAACATGCATTTTAAGCGAACTCTCTAATTGCGTTGGAGGAAATCTTAAAATTTCTGGAAAATTCATGAAATAAAAACTGCAGGTATGGGAACATTTTCAGCACAGAATGGATTTTTTTACCACTGGGTTATAAAGCCCTAACGGCCGAGGTTTGTAATATGTACATGAAATTGCTCACTACAATACTACTGGGAGCTGCTATGCAGTTTTTATCTTGCTTATGCATGTTGCAACTAAAAGTGTTATTAATCCACAGCATCATTTCCTCAAATAAGTACTATGTTATGCAAAACATGCAAGTTAATTGGAGAATAACTGACCCATTCTCATGAAAACAGGCTTGCGTATATTCAAATTCAAGAGAGACCAAATTTCATAAAAAGATACATTGAAACCCTATCTTGAATTTTCTAATTGCATTACACTCTTAACAGAGCTTCAGTAGAACAGATGCTTTATCATCCACAGACAAAACTGTCATACGTTTTTGTGACTTAGTTTGCCAAGAAATTATACAGAAGATTCAAAGTAACTACCTCTCTTCTTTACAAAAAATAATTTTATTACTCTATCAATGCCCAAACTTCATTTTTGTAAAAGGTATTTTTGAAGCCAAGACACTCTCTGGGCTGAGATATCTTTTTATCTCGTGAAATGTAACGGAGAAAATGATTGTGTAAAGAAAAAAATTCAGAAAAATCTTTCTTTACGTTCTCAGGAATATGATCTGGGAAGCATATGTTATTTCTGTCTATTTTCCTCTTTTAGAGGTAAAACAAATAATTACTTTCTCTGGCTAACATTTTACTGTCTTTAGAAAAAGTAATTGATCATAACTCTTTTTTCTTATGGCTGTTCCAAGTCTCATTTCCCTGTGCGAATTCAAGACCTAAACTAAGCTATGTGTAAGCTCTGTAACTAAAACAGAGCAGGGACTTCGTGTACAGCTGTACGTGACCTGCCCGGACAGCATTACAGCCCACACCGACGCTCCAAATCGGTGCCTCTGCACTACCTGAGCAACACCTGACCTCACCTGTAACCAACCTGAATATCAGATTGCCTGATGGAATCACACGAGACTTGCTGATTAAAAAGGTAAATTGCACAGTCAGTATTGAAATGCATTTTATCTTTATTTATATTTGTTATGTTTCGAAGCAGCTGGACTGCCTCGGATTAAACAGAATTAGTAAACTGACAATCCCTACTCTCTTTATGTAGGCAGCATTTCAGAAGTATGCAAGTAAGATAATGAGAGTACATAGGAGATACCACAACAAAGTCAAGTGAAAAGATAAAAAAAAAAGTTCTGGAGTACAAGTATGTATGCCCCGAAAATATCAAAAACGAAAAGATAACTGAACACTAGGCTGGTCTGACATAAACTTTGGTCCTAAAAGTATATCGAGGTTTTCTAACTTAATATATTATAGTCTTAAGAAGCAAAATAAATAAAATGCCTGATTTATAGTCACTGTGAGAACTCCATCAACAGCACATTTCCCTTCATGAATTTTATGTTTTCATTTGAAAAAAAAAAAAAAAGAGAAATATTTTTTCTCTTCCATTGTACTAGAGTAAAAAAGAAAAGGGTGATAAATGAGTTTTACAAGTCCAAAAAAACTCCATGCTTCCTTTTAATGAGTAAAAAAAAAAAAAATTCAGGTCATGACATAATGACCCAGAATCTCCACTCTTATCATCATCATAAGAAACTGTGTACAGCATCTAACATTATTATTTCTGGAGACATTATCTGTGCTTAGGAGGAGAAATAAAAAGTCCTCTAGTATTCAGGACACACTCTGCAGGGAAAAGCTTTAAAAAAGGGGTTGATCTACCTTCTTTTTGATAATAGCAATTCTGGACAGTACTGAAGAAAATACAAAGCTTCTGATAAGTTCAACTATGATAAAAACGAAACAAATGCATCCAAGCTATACTCCCGTCTTGGTGCACTTTTCTCAAAACAAGGAAAGAAAACAATTAAGACAGCATTTCTCCAAAAGAAAAATGTCATTAAAGATGAAAGACTTAGCCACAGTTGAAAGACAAGACTAGAGGGAGAATATTTGATTTATTTTTAAAAACAATAAATAATTTACATATGAAGTAAAGGAGCTACCAAAGTGGGGAAAAGAAAAATTTATCACGGGCAAATATTGTAAACTTGATGAAAAGCTATCAAAGCAACTTAAAGAAATATAACAAGAACTTCTTTGAAAACAGGAAAAGTTAAATGGACTGGGTGGAGTTAAATGGAACATTAATATTTATAGGTTCAAGAAAAATAACAAAGCCAAACAAGCATACCAACGTAATTTCTGTGGAGAAAAATATTCGTAACAGAAAAATACTTATGTTGTTAGGTATCAGATTTTGTACACTTTAATTCTTGATCTGTAAAAATGGCTTTAAATGTTTTCAAATTGTTTTGGTTTTCTGTTATAAACCCATGCATATTTAAAATGAAAGCCTCCAGGGATGGATGTTTCTGTATTACATGCTTTAATGCAATACTCATTTGGTAACTCTGGAACTAGTACAAATAGAGAGAAGTAAATCCTTTCTTAGGCTGAAATCTTAAAAACTGGGCATTTGGAAGAGAAAATTAGATCATCTAACTATGCCATTGTTGTAAATAGCAACCATCGCAAAAGCAATCCCTTGAAGGAGCAGAAATACCCAGAGAAGTGACCATTTCTTTTTGAATTCAAAAGTCTGCCAAAAATATGAAATCTGTTTTGTGAATAGAATTTTCAACAGGAGTATATGCAAGCAAAGAATTTCTTATGACAGTAAATGTGGAGATAATAATCTCTTTTAGGAAAGAGTTGGATACAGTCCAGACCTGGCTGGGCTTCATAACACACAAAAAAAAATAGAAATATTAAATCATTCTATAGAACTAGGAGAAACGCAGATGCCTCCTAGTATTTGATTCCACTGACATTGGTAATTTTTAATATTTCTTTCGATATGTTTTACCTAATATTAAACATCAAATAAATGAAAACTATTAACGACAGTTATATTTAAATCACTGAATGTATTCTTCTTTACAATAGCTGCTCATGTTTTACTATTAGAGATTCCAAATGCTACCGTGTACCTCAAGGTCCCCACTCAAAACCTCATCAGGCAATCCTTTAAGCCCTGGCTAAAATAAGTGCTTTCATAAACCAGATCCTGTATATTTAATCGTATGAACAGCCACGGTTTTCATGAGTTAATTCACATTACAAAGGATGTAAAACTCTCAGAAAGGAGGATGCCAGGCTAGGTGTCTTACCAGCAGTAGTCCAGGAGATGGGCAGGAAGCACTGGGATGTAAATGTGCTGCCAATACATCGGATACAACAACGCAGCTGACGCATGAACGCAAGCAGTTAACTGAAAACAAAAACATAAAGAGATTAGGCAAATAAGCATGAACATTAAGAAGAAAATGCAACATTATAAACTAATTTTGAGATGTTCAAGAATCTTAACTCTCACAAACCTTCTACTACAGCTTTTTAAAAATTATTTTAATTGTTTAGGTGCACTTATCAAGAACTCTGAGATACGCACACAAATATCACATTTATAAAACGCAAGCTAGTAAGTAAAATGAACTTGTAGCACTAAATTCCAGATCACGATTAACTCTGATTTCTGCCACTATTCTTATTTTGAAACTATATATATGTGTGTATGTATATATATGTATACATATATGTATGTATATACATATACACACACACAGGTATACACACATATATAAAATAATTTAAAGCACATTTTTCCTGTGACAGCAGACTAACTTTATTTTCCCCAAACCTCTCCCCCAAAAGAGAAACTGTAAAGTCTGGCACCAAAAAGCAGCTGCTTCACTGAGCAGGACACAGAGGTGTTACAGCCTGTTACCATTCAGCAAGGAAACGGTTAGTAACTAGATCTAAAGCACTTCTCCAGTGAACAAAATAATTTGAAATACATGACGAAGAGCTTGAATTTGACATGGCAAATACTTTGTTGCTATCAGGGGGTCTATATTCAGCAAATAAACCAATACAAATCTCTCAGATATATGGTAGGAAGAACTTTGCTCAGAAGAGAATTTAGGAGCCGCAGTCACGGGACCTCGCGCAATTTCCCCGGGACACAGAGGTCATGCCCAGAGAGCCACTTGGAGGAATAACTGTCCTGTCCTGCCCTGGTGCCGTATTCCTGCCGGCTCCCCTAACGAACGCCGGGAATACCTGTAGCAAACAAAGGCAGCGCTCCATGCAGAAGACGCCGGGCTCGCGCAAGAAGACAAAAGACCCTCTAATGTTTTAATACCACGACGTTATTGCTGTGCTATTGAGGTTAACAGTTACTGCTGTTCTCCATTAGACGTGTACTTGTACTGAACCAAAACTATGAGCTAAAACAAAACGTAAATCCTGGCTATACAGCAAGTGCTAGAATTCTACGGATTTTACAGAAAACCACCTTTTTGTACAACAGATCAGCAGTTAAAGCTTTAACGCTGTGGCTACCCTGGACAGTTATACTGCTATATAAAAATTATACACTAATTTTGTGAATTGTTGTTGTTGTTCTTTTTACTAAAAATAAAAAAAATAGCTATAACAGCATCGCAGCAGAAATCACGGACAATTACAATTTGCGCAGCAGAGTTTGCTCATCACTCAGATTAATATACTACGATTAAATATGGAAAAGAAGAGGGTCTGAAAGCTCCTGAGGGATATCATTAGGGCAAATTGCCAAAGAATGAAACATGAGCCAGTCAGGAGAGTCTGGAAGCTGCACTAATACCAAGGGACTTGAGTGTTCGACAGTTGGAGCTTCAGTAATGTGTGAACTGCAGGTTAAGGTATCAAGAGACTCTGTTCACTGACACAGAGAATGTCACTATTGACCAACAAACCGCCCAAGCTTGACAGTTATACTACAGAAAGCCAAGTATATCATAATTCCATATTTAAACTGTTCATTTCAGATTTCATTTCTTAGCTTTATGTCAAACATCTGCAATTCATCCCGTTTTAGATTTATAGCAATGGTTATTTTAATGCTTACTGTTTTGTTACTAAGAATTAATTGATTTGCAGTAAGAAATAAGTGAGTATCTTTCTCCTCTCTGGCACGGGACTGCTATGAGATTTATTTCTGCGTTATCACCCTCTATAGTTGAAATAATACTATCTATTACTGATGCATTCAAGCTCATTATTATTTTTGGAGGTCCTACATTCAAAATAGAAACAAAATTACCAGTTAAAATGTTCACATGCTATTATATGCAGCATGAAAAATTTAAACCGCAACTAGCTATGTATTTCAATCACATACTGAAATGAAGCAGAGTGCATAGAGTATCCTAGAAACATACACGCCATCCTCCTCCTCTTAATTGACATTTTTAAATCATGGATTAACATAGCGATGCTATATCCTTAAAGAAATATTTTCCTTTCTTATGCAGATACAAAGTCGCATTATATTTTAGTTCAAAATCCAAGAAAGTAAACACCAGTAAAAAAAATTTAAGGGTTTAAAAACTCTCTTGATTTAGAATCTCTATATTGGTGTGACACTCAAAAGACTAACATTTAAAACTTTTAATAAAAAAATCTACTAAATTTTAACATTTCTAGCAGCAAATGCAAGGATTTGCTTAGCTAGTTATCATTTTGCTGTGTTCTTCCTTGCTTTTCAGTTTGGTAGCATGCAACACCTACTGTATGCTACTGCACTAGGTTTCTAGATATGGCTTGAAAATGCCTTATTATTTCCTGTTGTATACAGTCTGTAATGCAAGCAGCTATGGCAGGCTAATACTGTTCAAACTAAGTTTTCAGTATTGTGTCAATCGTTTCCAAGTAAATGATACAATGATTATGGATTTCATATTATCGAATTTGTGCTTTTTCTAGCCATTGTATTTTCCACTTTTTTAGTATTTCAAAAGTGACTGCATTCCTCAAAAGCATTAATTATTTCAGTAGCTTACCTCTTTAACTGACATATTCACTTTTCTAAACAGAAAGAAATGGGGAATTCTGCAAATTTTGGAATAATACTCCAAGTCCTAAAGAATCAGATAATTTAAAAAAAAAATGAGAAGCATTCAGGGATAAGCTTGTGTCTGACTATTTAAATTGGACAACAGAGGTTTACGTATTCCACCACTGGGATGTCTGATGGCATCTGCAGTCTGAAGGAGCAGCAGCTACAGCCAGATCCGGCTCCCTGCAAAACGCTGGAGCCGGGAAGCAGCCCACGCTGCAAAGCTGGGAACAGAACGGCTGCTGCTTGACCAAGTGCTGAGAGCTGGCTCGTGAGACCTGCCCGGAGAAGAGTCCTTAGGGTTAGACAGCAAAAGATGCACTGATTCAGAGCCTCTCTGCCCGCTAACATCTATCTAAATAGAAAGATGTAGATATTAATTTCAAGTTTCCAAGAAGAGAAGTGTCATGTGCAGAAAAATTTCTTTTCTGAGACAGGTAGTCATTATACTAGGTTATCCTGAAGTCATCTTCAAGGCTGCTTAAAACCTCACCAGTTGTACCAGATACTGCTGGGGATTTCATCAACTCTGAATTGTGATCCCTTTCTCTACTCATCTTGCACGGCCACTCACATAAATTGGAGTACGTTAAAAATTCACAAATTATGGTAAAATAGTATTATGGAACCTAATTGGTTATTGCAAATTTGATAGCTTGTTACATGCTTTCTTGCAGCAAATGATCCTGCTTTAACAGTACATGGCAAACACACGCCAGTGCTGTGTTCTCCTACATAAGGAAATGGGCTGGCATTTTTTTTAAAAAAAGAATTTTTGTCTGTTGAAATCCTTGTTTTTCACTATCAAACAATAGGGGTTATTAGTTAGTTAAAAAACTGATTTTCAAAAAATTACTCTTTATCTTCACTTTCCAATAATTTATTCCAGTTTAAGCAATTTTTCATTTCAAAAATAAATCTAACTGTGGCTTTAAAAATTGGTTGAAATACTTTATATATATATAATATATATGCCTATGTATATTATATAAACAAATAAGTAACCTAGTTTAAAAATATTTAATAAAAACTTTAGTGTTCAGCCTATTTTTTAACTAGTATACAATCTTAATTTGAAATTCCTAGTGATTTCACAGGACATGAGAAAGAGTTTGCTGTCCCATTCTAACTATCAGCTAATTAATTTATTACATTATTGTGTACAACAGAAAATTTCTGTCTGTTTCTGATCTCTTTTGATAATACACTCTGGTCAGCACCACCATATAAACTTCCATCAATCTGCAAGGAAAGCATAAGCTATTTTCTCCAGACTTCTGCAGTGATTCTGGTACAGTAATTCTATCTTTTCCCCCTGGAAAAACACGCGAGAACTCTGTGCTTACTGGTAATACCAGGCTACAATAAAAAGTCTCTCCAAATAGTGGAAAACAGCACTTTGAATAGTTTTTTTAAAGCAAAATTCACTATTAAGGGATAGTAAAAGATTACTACCAAATGCCAGCATGACTGCAATAGTCTAAGAATCCTAGAGCAAGTGAGGAGCTGCTTTCCACCTTCCTGCAACAAAGAGAAGAGCAGGATGTTCAAAACCTACAACTGGCGAATAAGAATCACTAGGAAAAGTTTCAGTTCAAGGCTCAAGCAAAGGTTTGCTTGTTCCTAGGAACATGAAGAATGCAGCTCCCCCCTCTCTCTCACGTGGATGCAATTATTCTGATATGTGTATCTGCTATTCCAATACTCAGCTCTATCAATGAGGCTTTTTACTGGGGACTTTCAAAATGACTTGCTTCATGACACCCTCTTATTTCTGCTCAAATACTCCAACTTGCCTAGACCCACACGACTTTGTTTGAAAGATTTTCTGCAGATTAACACACTGTGCTTACTTGATACCTGTCTGCAAATTTATATTATCTGAAGGAGTAAAGTGAAAACAATTATTCTGTATCTTACACAAAGCTATTCTTTCTCATCTAGCAGTTATTTGCTATCAGTATAAATTACCTTCTTCAAAGCACTTTCTATAACTCAAGGTAAAGAGAGAAGCAGTGTATAGATGACAAGATTTACTCATACCACAACACGAAAATTGGAAATGCATAAACTGATTAGCAGAATCTTGTCAGAGAGCCAAAAGCAGAAAGAGAAGTTAGATAAAATGCTAAAGTAACCCATGGTTCGGTACAACCTTTTAAAATCAACTATAAGAAATTAAAGTACTAAGGTGACAAAACCATTCCCTAACAAATCCTCAAACCCTGTCAATCTGTCAACACCACATCGAGAGACGGGTACTGGTTTGCTCTTTTCCTCCTTCCTCGCAGCCCCATTGGGCTAAAGATTTGCTTCCCTCCCACTGTCTTGACCACACATATGTTGAAACATGCCAAAGATTCTTCTTAGTTAACTCATACACTTATTAATACCCACTAAGAAAATGTAGAGGATGGGTCACCTTTTCACTGCTGCAATCACTACCATTAGCCTGGACCAACTCCTACTGCTGGGACCTGTCAATACTCTCTACTTAAGAGAATTACTGTAAAAACACTGTCCACTTGCTGAGAGGGGAAGAGTAGGAAGAGTAGAAAGAGTAGGAAGAGTAGGAAGGCTCTTCTACATTATTCCAACTCTTAAGACTATCAGCTTTGTCAAAAGGGAAATCCGCATCTAAGCTTTGTTTGATAAAGAATAAAATTAGGCACCACACCCATCACAGACACTTACAGCTGCTAATATCTACCCTTCCTATCCATTTCTTGAATTAGCAGGGAGGAAAAAAAAACAAACAAACCGAAATGGACTAAACCATAAGCTCAGTCTACACTACTAGCATTGGTGAAAAGACAGAAAACACCAAATAAAACCACAGCAACAATCAAAAAGAATATACTGCCCAAGCCACAATCTCCAAAGGTTGGCCATTTCTCATGCGCTTCTTTAACTACCTCCTTACTACTAATTTGCCATCTGTCATCCCCATAAACCTTGGGAAGAAAGCATCAACGAGTCATAATGCATTTTCCTCCTGCTGGCAACACAAGGCCCAGCATTTCTCACTCACACCACAGAGAGTGCGGAAGAGCAGTATATTTCCAGGCCACAGCCAAAAAAATCAACTTTTTCCATCAGGAAATATGGAAAAAAAGAAAACACTAATTTGAAAAACTTTTTTATCCTTATCTCTGGGGGAAGGAAAGGATAGAGAAGAGTGTTGTTCATGTTGTTCATGTATTTGGTGGCACTTTATATATCATCAATTTCATTCTTTTCTTGTATTCCTTGATTCACAAGTAGCATTATGCCATCCTTATTGCACATGAGTTTGGAAGGGAGAAGAAGAGACTGCAGCCACTTTGCTCCTTGCCTGGGGCTCCACGAAGGACACTTCTCCCAGTAACAGAAGGGGAACAGAAAATGCCACTGAAGTGGTAATGGCGAGGGGAGCCCTCAGCAGCGAATGCCACCGACCAACCGTGCCTGCCCCAAGGAACCAAACTGCCTCCCCCAAGGAGGCAGTGAGGAGGATGGTGCTGGCCACTAACAGAACTAGAGGAAACAGCCAGAAACTGAAGCATCAAAAGTTCCCCAGGAACTTAAGGAAAAATTTCCTAACAGTGAGGGTGCCAGAGCACTGGAACAGGCTGCCCAGAGAGGTTGTGGAGGCTCCTTCTCTGCAGATCTTCAAACCCGCTTGGACGCAGTCCTGTGCCACGTGCTTCAGGTGACCCTGCGTGTGCAGGGGGTTGGACTAGATGATCTCTAGAGGTCCCTTCCAACCTTCAGCATTCTATGATATGATATTCTATGATAACTTCTTTGCACAAAGATTTTTACTATTCTTCACATGCTGAGAGTTCACCTTTACAGAAAACTATCTTTTGGAAGTTAAGCAAGTCAACTTCCTCCCGCTCTGCGCCACCCTCACATTTCATATTGGATTACCTAACAAGTCTCTTACTGATACTTGTTTATCCTGTAGTTAATAAAGCTTATTTATATCACCTGTTTAATAATTTCCCACTTATTTCTTCATTTCATCTCTATATGTTCTTGATAATATGTTTTTATTCCTTGATAATGCACTTATTTCCTAGCTTCTTTATCTCCTCCTCTCTCACCAAGAGGCATCAACATAAAACCACAAGTATATACATCTTTCTATCCCATTTTGTTTTCTTACCATCTCCTGACTCCCCATTTCTTTACTGTTGTATTTTATGAATCTCTTTCCACGGAGAAAGAGCTACACTCCCATAAAACAAGGCAGCTTAGCAAATGTTTCTTGCTTCTGAAAAGGGAGTTTCCAAGAAAATATTTTTTATTAATATTCCCTCCCCCAGAGCAACTCCATGGTATGTTCTTCCGCCATCCGCTAATTAAGAAGCAGCAGGGAACAGCTTCCTTGTGAAGGGCTGACAGACAACTTATTTACTGCAAGCAAGACTAGAGATCACCACTGGCTATGCCATAATTCATCCTTCCACTGTAGAGTTTGAGAAAAAGGAGTTGATAAGGCAGCAGTTACCGTGAAAAGGGGAAAATCTTGCCATAATGGCACACCAGGACAAAGTGCTGGCACGACATTCCCAGATGGTTCCACAACTCGCCTTTGTATCTCCTGCTCCCACACGACCAGCGGTGAATTCCGCAGCATCTTTCCTAGGGGCTGGGGGCTCTGGTCGCTCGGAACAGGCCAGGGCCCCGGCACCAAGGACTGGGCAGCGAACGGCTGCCGCAGGATGCCCGGCCTGCGCGAGAGGAGCGATGCCCGCAGCAGGACCGCAGCATTTTGTGTTTGCACCTGCGCTCATTGGCCAAAGACTACACAGCAATTTTGCCCCAAAGGATTACCTTAATGGCGGATTTGTTCTTCTTTATTTTTTTTCCTCCTAAAAAGTGTTACTAAGTGAAGCAATTTATTTTGAAATGTATTTGCAAATCTATCTTCATGTCTACATGCTTTCTATTTTCAGATTTTTTTTTTTTTTTAATGCAACCCAGTTAAGTATTTCTTCGTGTTACACACAGATGGCGGGGAACAGCAGTCTGCAACATTTTATGGTTTCCCGCTCTCATTAAGAGAAAATAACTTCAATCATGTGCTGACCACATATTACTATGTCATTTCACAAAATCTTTCTCAAATATTTAATATTATACTAGGGAGATGGGAAAACCTACTCCAAGCCTTGGGCCTAGAAGATCTTTTGAGTTACCCGATCCATCTGCAATCCCTAATCACATTTAGATTCTGCATTGGCCTTTCCCTTCCTCTCTCCCCTAATTTCAGTGCTAGCAGGGCAGCACTCTGCATTCTGCACTGGCCACCTGAGAACACCTCTGCTGCACTGCAACAGGCACCTCTGCCCAGATAACGTGTTCTAACTTTAGACTGCTTGCACTTCTAATAATTACATGAAACCACATTGCCCATGAACCAATTGGTCTATTAGAACATAAGTTGAAAATAAATACATTCTTTTTTTTTTTTTTTTTTGAAAATAAATTGTAATTCTGCTTTTGGAAGCATAATGAGTCTCAGCTGAATATCTGTACTGCATTATCAGTTAATGTATCAATTTGTATCAATTTTCTGTTTTTCAAGAAATAAATTGTCCTTACGTATTTATGCACACTACATGCTACTTCATGGGAATTAGAGACAATAATTTATTTGTAAATCAATATTTTTTGAATTACTGAAACAGTACTATTTAAAATGAGTCTGTTATGCAAATACATAACAAATATATTTTTAGATAAAATTGTGACAGCATTTCACTGGGTAGAGAACAGCTCTACAAAGAGCCGGATCTGAATGCAGAAATACAAAAAGGGCAGTCTTCTGTCTGTCCACAGTCTGCACTAGCATGCCCTGGATTCCTAGAGGCACATTTCAATGATTTTGTACAGTAACAGCACTGCTTCACATTTGTCTACTCACATCCAAGAACAAGCAATATATAATCCACAGATAGAATTAAATGAAGTGAGAAAAACAGACAACTGCCACAGTTGATAATATCACTGCCTAGGGATAGATGGATTTTGGAATAAACTCATGAATCTTGGAGTCAGGGTCAGGTGTAAAAGGAGCAGAGAAACCCCACGGATGATGTGCTCAGGGTCAGGAGAGGGTGTGTGGCTGCGGGAGACGGCCGGCCGCGCTGCCAGCTCGTCTCCCGAGTGCCCCAGTGGCCGCGGGTGCTGCCACTGTCACAGCTGAGCACGACGTGAGGGGAGAGGACCTGGAATGTCATTCAGTCCAGCTAACTATATGGGTTGAGTGGAACTGCAGATACGTTTTTGCAGAGGTGCAACAGTAAAAATAATTCCATTAAGATATGTGTGTATATATGTATGTGTGTGTAAACACATATTCGGGGCTTTTTCACATAGGGAAAAAAAATTGCCTCTGTTACTGGTATTTGAATAGCAAACAGGCTCCTTTCTACAGGGCTCACCAATGAAACCTACAGACAGTGCAGAGCAGAACTTGGTAACCCCTGTGTTTTCAGACATATCAGACTTGTATCACCTAAAACAAATATTGGTCAAAATGGAGATAACATTTAGACATTTGCTTTAAAGTGTAGCATCCTTTCCACCTGCCACCACGGGCCGCAGCAGATACACTCTAGTTAACATATTACTGACAGGATGATGAGAAAGCTCCTGTCAGACACTGGCCAGCCGGGTGTTTGAGACAAAATGCACAGCCCCAGCTGACTAGTTAGGGAGAGACTGGCAAGGTACAATTACAGAGGCATATGACAAGCTTTCATGCTCCAGTGACTTGAGAGCCGATGACATGGCTTTAAACAGCAATCCTTCCTACCTCCGGTCACAAAACAGCAATAAGTCAACTGATGCACTGTTGTAAAATCATGATTTATTCCTTTGCTTTGAATACATGAGAGTGCGGTATGATGTTCTGGTAGACTACCACAGCAGGTGCACTTGGGGCCTAAACATCTAGGGCCTGCCTCCAGCATGCATAAAATCAATGCTCTAGTTCAGGCTTCCTGGAAAAAAGCCTTACCCAGCAGTTTAATAATTTATCATAAGATTGAATTAAAAAATTAATTGTACTGAAACTGTTACTGCTCCATGCAGTTAATAAGAATATATGCATATGTAGTAATGAATGAGAAAACGGTGCTACATTAGAATATACAGTGTGACATTTAGGAAAATTCCTCTTCATACAGTTAATCTGAAAGAGCTAACAACTACCTTTGTGAATTAATCAGTTCCTTTGTTTCATTCACTTTCATTCATTCCAAAGTCAGGTAATTTGTTTCTCTTTTACAGTATACTGTTCAAAAGCCAGAAATGGTAATTTTCGTTAGAAACAGATCTTAGAGAACATAATCCTCAGGCTAGTGAATCCATCTCACTGTAACACTAACCCTGGAGCATACTGTGAGGTTGGTGACAATCACATTATTAAAGTAGTTGGAAAGTCAAGCTAATAAAAGAATCAACAGCCAGCACGAATAATGGAAATAAAGAAGATACCATGGAAATGAGTGCAGAGAAGTTTACACTTATATTTTTGTAGCAATTGTCATAGGAAGTAGACAAAGATCCTCGTTGAAGGAATTTTTTTAAGGGTTATTAAAAGAGAAAAAAAATCAATTTAAAGAAAGATGCCAAGGATACATAACGACTGCGAAAGTAAGCAGGTTCATATAAAACAAAGCCTGCTTGGCTGAAATAAAATCTAAGCTGTCATTTGAATCAGAACCCCGCAAGACAAGTTGATGATTATCATTTATGGTTTTTTTTTTTTTTTTAAATTTTAATTAAAAAAACACGCTACTAAAAAGCTAAAATTTTTTTTTTCGTTTCTCTTTTTCTTCTTGCCTGCCCACTAACACAGAAACCAGTAAATATAGCATCTGTTTTTCCCTCCTCCTTGTTTTCCTACCAGGACTGAATCCTTATTTGAACATAATGAAAACATGAAATTTATAGGATAGAAATGCTAGACTTAAACAATTTCTGAACATAAGTGTAATTTTCCTTCCCCCCTCACCAGAATGGCACAGAGAAATGAAGCAAGGCCCTGAATTATGCCTTTTGTTATCTGCCACTGCCCCGAGATACTGAACCGAAACGGAGCTGATAACTCCGGGTGACATCCCGACCCGGCGCGCTCCAGGAGCCGACACACACGCTTGGTATTCGGTTAACCCCAAAGATAAGGCACAGCTCCCTGCACAGTATGTTGTACTCGACAGCACTGTTTGGAAAGAACTCTATCCAAACATCAAGCGGGAATTTAGCAATACTAAAATGTGACTGCAATACAGAAGCCCGTGTTCTGGGCTCTACACCTACAAGAGTAAAACACACGAAGCCAGCAAACATTAACCTTCAAATACATGTCATTTGTTTATTCGCATGAAGCAACTCATCATTTTAAACAATAATAGCCTATCTTGCCAAAAGTACATGCGATCATTCTAATGCACTCTTACAAGAGGTACTAAGTGGGATTTGTTTTTTTAAACTCTTTACAAAATTAAGGCTACCACTGTTCCTGTTCCGTTTATGAAAGACTCTACTGGGTAACAGCTCTTGCCAAAGATCTTGATAAGACAGCTCTACTTTCTCAACTTTTCATTCTTCCTTTAGCTCATCATTTTTCTACTTTTAATCAGAATTCACTAGCGTAGGTGAAAATTTACCCTGTTCCTATACTGAAATGGATCCTAGATGATATGGCAGTAATTAAATTCACCTACAACTTATTAGATTAGACGAAAAAAATTACCAGAAGAAGGTGAAACTGATGCGGTATCTCTTTTTCAGACTTGATCTGCAATCTGTTACTCACATTCACAGCTTGGTGGTCTCATCCCTCAGGATGTCCAATTACCACTGACAAAAAGTCTGTTATGATTGCATATCCCCATCCAGGAGAATAATAGATAATTTATTTTCAGTGATGACACCACAAAGATGACTCTGTTACTTCATGAAAAGATTACTGATTCAAAGTTCACAATAAACTGCTGAATTTTGAACAAAATCATGCTTCTCACAAGCAGCATATTATGCCCATTGATCTGTAACCCGATTCCAATCCAAGTCCAAATCAGTGATGCCATAATGATACACGAGCAGTAAAAGATCTCTCTATGTTATTTTTTTCTTCGAATTCTTGACACCAAGCTGGGTCCTGATCCAGCAAATTGAAAAAAAATAAATCTAATTCCATGGTTTTGCTCCTGTGTATGAACTTCTACTAAACCAGGTTCCTTAAAGGGCCTTCAATTTCTCTTCATCCTTTTGGGTAGCCAAGAGTGATCCTTCTGTCATTCCTTAATGCACAACTCTTCTCCTAGTCATTTCCAGAGAAGAATCTGAAAATTGCTTATACTCCTTCACGAGTTGCCTTTCTGTTCTTCCTGTTGTTCACATCACCTTTACCTATGTGGCCTCATGGCTCCTTTATTCTCTAATCACCAGTGACTATTTAGCTGCAAATCAGTGCCTGGATAAAGAGCTGTCCTTCGCCTGGCATCTCAGCTGCTCTTGGGCATCCCCTCACACCAGACTGCTTACAGATTCAGGCACACTTGGTGCTCAAAAAAAGCCTGTGCCAAAGGGACCTAAATAACTGTTCATTTATTCTGCAGTGCAGTTTGCAATGCTTAGGAACGTAGCATTCCTGTTTCACCACATTAAGTGCATCAAACAAAACACTTCATGCAGTACTGCTGGGGGGAAAAAAAATGGAGGGATTTTCCGTGCCTGAACTTAACAGGCAGAAGCTCCTGCATAACAAATATACGGCATGATCAAAGTTGGCCAGGAAGTGACACTCTCCTGCTAATGCAAAACTAATCTCAGGAATATCTTCAAAATATAGAGTAGTTTAAAACCTCAAAATGATACTGTAAAGTATAAAACAAAGCAATATTGGAGTATTTAGATATATTTCAAAATGAAACACAACATCATTTCATTACACAGTCAAAGCAGGCATAAGAGAAAAAAACATTTTAATGTGAGCAGTAACCTAAAACCTTTAATAAAAAATTACTATTTTGAGTTGCACATTATTATCAGCCTGAAGAGCTGCTCCAAAGCAGAGCTATTGCAGCATGCACTCCCAAACCACTCTCACAAAGATGAATCTACCTATTACCAGGTTAGGATTAGCAGCTATTATTATGGCCCCTTGATTTCTTTCAAGTAGCTCCAACGGAATAAGCCACAAGTGAATAATAAAGATCTTATAATAGCCCTTAAGAATTCTTTTTAGGTTCGAAGGCACAGAAATGAACTCAGGAGAGTTAAAGAACTCTCATCTCCTGATAAGAAAAATAATTAACCTGACTTAATGCATCTGAGTAGGTCTTATATAAATCAGACTTTTGTACTTCAAGAGCCAGACTAACGCCACATATCAGAAAAGTATGTAGATATTGTCTTATAAGTACACAAGGTAGATATCTAAAACCACAAAGGTCTGTAGGTCTTTTTGTGAAATGTTCAATATATTCTACTTAAAAGGAGACGTGTGAAGTACTTACAGTGCTTAGTTTGCTAGAGGTAATAATGATTCGTCTCTCATGCAACATACTGGCATAAAGTTGCAGCATGTTGTTCACATCCACAGCAACAAAATATTCAGTGAGGTTTCTCTGTTTAAATAAATAAGATGTTAACAATGTAGCAACAGTAGTAGCTCAGTGGAACATTTAATATATTACTTAAACTTTTGATCAGTTAGTAGAAAAAAACAATCCTATGGAAGAAAATTTGCATTAAAATTTCTAGGCTCTAAAAGTAAATCATCAAGTTTTAAAGGGAAAGAAAACTAACTCGGTGAAAACTAACCCAGTGAAAACCTTGCTCATTTTATCATGCTCTTGAATTTAGATTTGTACTTTTGGCAGATTTGTAAACCCTGATAAGGACCCCGCTGTCACCTGACTGTGAGGTTTGATGACGGAGGGAGTCCCCAGCAATCACTCGCGCGGGCCCGAGGGCAGCGCTGCGGGCAGGTTCTAGCAGACGGAGCCAGCGCTCCCGAATCCACAGGCTGCCCCGCCGGCAGCAAAGGGGCCGGCAGGGCTCTCTCCAGAAAGGGATGGACCTGCTCTTTTATTTCCTTACACACTCTAATAGTAGTAAAATCTAACTTGAATTAAAGCCCAGATTAAGATCAGAGGATGGACCTTCCTGTTTGGATTCACTTTAATATTAAATAAAAAAATACAGTGAAAAGACCAAAGCCACAGCCACCCTCTGATGCAGGGGATCCAATGCCCCAGCTGCAGGTACATGCACAAATGCATCGCTGCTCCAAAAACCAGAGCATCGTTTCTGGTCCATGCTGTGTAAGTGTTTGGAGGAGATGCAAGCAAGGTCTTTAGGGCTACAACCGCTGCACTTGGAAAGAAACTATGATCCTTTAACTGCCTGTCAGGGACTAAATGCATCATAATAACGTGAGTCTAATTTTTCAGGCACACCCTCTGCAATACTTTATTTGCTAGTGGTGTGTGAATTCACTGTCGCAAAACCTGTCACAGCGCCATTTAGATCTGCACAAATCAGTACATCTTTGGCAGACTGCATCAAAATTAAAAACTGCATTTGAAAAGTTGCTTCCCCTGAAATATGTAAAGCTTAAAATGAAGAATAAGGGAAATTAATTTGACTACTGACTTACTACAAGTCTTCCCTCCCAACACAGCTCACCATCCCCTACAATCATCGCTACTATCCCTCCTCCTGGAAGGATGGGACTCAGTTTTTATAAATGGAGTAAAATCTCAAAGAAATAGAAGGGCACCCAGCAGAAAGGAACCAGGGCCAGGGGACTTCCCTACCTGCCTGGCCAGATGCTGCTCTCCACTCAGACAATTGCCAACAAACTGTGCCAAAATTTCTTCACAGAAGTCTTTACTTAAAAAAAAATATGTATTTTAACCATTGCTAGTGCATAGTTACATGCTACATGGTGCATGTACAATTCAAACGCTGAACAGCAGATTTTCAGAAAGCCTGAAAATAGCTTCTTACACAAAAATTAACTGCATATCTCGATAGCTGAATTCACATCTTAGCAATAAATTGTTTAAGGAATAGGTATTCAAAATAACACTAAGTGCAAAAGTAGACTATGTTTTGAATACATAATTCCCATAAATGTAAATAAACCAAATTATTAACAAAGACCAAATATAACAGTGGTCAAAAATGCCCTGTATGCTGCTCTAATACTGGATAATTACAAGACGACGACTAACTTTACTAGCTGAAGGACTTACTAATAGACAAAACAGTGTTGGGGGGAAAATAAATCCTATCAATAAAAATGGAGCTCAACCCTATGCACAGAATGAGGGTGATGCTCCTCTCCGTAAATATTAAAAACAAAAACTTTCATACTTACACTTTCAGGGATTGTTGGCAATCCAGTTATATCAGGAGTAATGAAGTATGAGTGCTAATCAATGGGGAAAAAGCAATTAATAATTTGTGCAGACAAAAGTCAAGAATTCTTTAAAAAAAAAAAAAAAAAAAAAAAGGGTGGGGTGGGAAGCATTTAGGATTTCCAACCCCAGCTTTGCTGAAGCAAATCGCTATCTTTTCAATAGAATTCTTGCTACTATTAGACAAAGAGTTAAGCAGAGAAACACACAAAATGACAATCTCTGGTTCAGCGTAGCACACAAAGCACAAAACACATGAACAAAACATCACACTGCACTTTAGAAGCAACACTGAAATTAAGCCAGATTGTCACAAGTCTGAGAAGAGCAAGCATTGATTTTAAAATTGCAACAAGACAACGTTAACTAAACAGAAATTTAGAATGGAAGTAGAAAAATCATTTACAGAAGAAAATTAATTAGCAGCAAATCATTAGTCCTTGATACACATTCTATTCTCTTCCAAACATCTTTGAACCAAAAAACGTGTTAACAGAAATCGGGGTCTGATGGTTTGAGATTCAATAGTCACTTATAAAATAACACCAGCAATTTTATCCATTTGAGTTTGAGACATTTAGAATGTAAATATGAAATGGATTAAATTGAAAACAGATGTAATTTTAATGATTTCCATTAACCCAGCGCTTTTAACAGCTACCAAGCATGAATTTAGCTCAGTAGTTCTAGGCTATTTTAGTATATTAGCCTAAATCTTGAAGGATAAGAAGGACTATAAGTACATACTAATTCAGTGTGATGATTGTTGAATATTTAGCTTTTATTTGTTTTCAGTGGAATTTCCTCCTTTGTTTAAAAATAAAAAAAACTTAGACTGCAAATAAAATCATTTTGTTTTTATAGCATATTTTAATACAATTGCTAACAAAAAAACACTGTTTGCTTCAAGTCAAACTTGAAAATGATCAACCAATACATTAAGTATACAAGCTTTTAAACATGTTTTGTGTTCAATCAAAAAAAATTACTTATTAACACCACTAACTGTAGGACGGTCATATTAAACCAGCTTGATACATTTAATAGAACATTTTCCCCACAAATTAGGTCTTTTGGCAATAGTTAATTTTCTTTTAATCGGCTTTAAAAAAGGCGTCCCATAAACATCACAATGTTTGCACAAGAAATACTCCAGAATACTGTTCTGTATCAACAGGGTGGGGTGGGGGGAAATAAAAGCCTAAGATTTTTTTCTCTAATCAAGAAAATATTCAGATCATGGAATGCCTTTCATTTTTCATAAGTAGGATGGGAATAGAAATTTATCTCCAATCCATAATAAGGTATTAATTTTTTTGCAGTCAATAAAGCAGCACTATTCTATTCGTTGAACAGGACAGGAAATTAGAACTATAAGAATCAGAGAGCCCTTACTACAATTTGCCAAAGTAATAAGTAGCCAAAAAAGAAAAAAAAGCCGAAGTGGCATGGAATACTTGCACATCTTTATAAACTTCTCCAGGAAGATGTGTGACTGCAGAATATGCGCTAACCTAATAATTACCGTCCTGTATAAAATTTTCTGTTAAACAGGGTATTAAAAACAAAACAAAAAAATTCACTCATTTTGCTCACCAATTTAAAGATTTAATTTTTGGCTGTGTTTTTTTTTTTTTTTTCCTTTACAAGAAAATTATATTGCACGCATACATAGCTCTGAAATTCGCTTAGTGTAAACAGAATAGATATATTAATATTAGATTGCTCTTTTGGGCTAAAGCCAACAGCAGAATTCCCAAAGGACAGGTACAAATAAGCCTGAAATCAAAAGAGATATCCTATAGCAAGTAATTATTTCTTTAATTACAATAGGCTTCAGACAGTCAGTGCCTTTTAAACTCACCGAGACAAGAAAAGGCTGTTTTTTCAAAACTCGCTCACTTGCAAAAATCATCTCTTGGTTCTTATGAAACATGAGAGAAAGATTGAACAATTCATTTTATTTTATTCTTTTTCTTTTTTTTCCTTTTTGAACAAAAAGGCTAAAGCTGGCTCTAATACTTGTATATTCTATCGTAAGAACATGTCAGATTCATCTTACCTATTTCTTTCCAACAAAAATGATCACTGCATTGTACTTTCATTGTTCCACAGAAAAAATAAGTGGTCCAAAATGTATTTAAGTTCAGATTTCACAGACTTATCACAAGTTTCATTTGCCAAATATTTGTTACTGGGACAGGTAGGTGAGAGTAGACATGGTTCCTAACTGGACAGAGGCATTTTGGTGTCCTGGTGAGGGATTACCGGGAGATGTCTTATATACAGATATCGGCAAATAATTAATTCTTGGTTATATATGTGTGCTCAAAAGTACTATTAGGGCCTGCCATTTAAATGCCACTAACAGAAAAGCCTTAGTCTGTATATTTGAGAAAACGGTGGGGAGGGAAATAAAAAGATGCAATTCTGCGTCATGAAATTTGATCTATACTCACGCTGGAACAATAAGAAGCAACCTCATGCTCCCATTTCTACGGTCGTATTTCAGCCCGTAACTTCTTTTTATGCCTGTTACCACTGACAGCTCCAGCCTAGCCTATTGCAGTACAGGAGGAACTAGCAAGGGGCATCAAATGGACAGGCAAGGCATATAAAGTTAGGGCTGAAAGCGGCCCAAAACATCACTCTAGTAGACTCCCATATCAAGATTCATAAAACTCTCTGGTTCAGGCTGCTCTTCTCCACCTGAAGCTACGTTTGCGTAACCATCCTCGCAGTCACGCACCTGGCAGGAGGCCTGCATTAAAATAACCATTCCTTGGCTAAAAGGATTACAAAACTCTCTAAATGATGTAACAAACTACTGGGAATCAGAGATAATTGAGAAAAAAATACATTCAGGAGACAGGTAATGTTGAAATAAAACTTGCAGCATGAAATTTATTGCAAGCAACCCGTCATTATTCCAGCGTTGCCAGTTGTATTCATCACTGCACTCATTTCAAGGCAGGCATGTTCTGTGCGAGATGAAATGCACACTCTGACAGCAACTCTTTGCAAGAAATTAAAATGAAATGTAGCTTTAAAAATTCTATGTCCTAATGAAACTCATTAGGATATTTAAAGGATTTTATAGGGCGCTTGGGTATATTTGTAGGGCTTGTGCATATTTGATATACAAAATTATTCTTGCAAGAACAGTATGAATATAGTATTCGGTTAGCATTTTTAATTCCTGCTACTTGACAAAAAATAACTTGAAATGCTATACTGACAACAGTAAAAGATTAGCCACAAAACCCATGGAGACTGTACCCTCGAAAAGCAGTTAAGTGGATGCAATCCAAAAAAAAAAAACACAGGGCAACTGAAAGACTTCCAACTAAGTAGATTAGTACTGTCCAAGGGAGAAAAATATCAGTGCTCCCTAAAAAAACCATAACAAGGATGAGTAGTGGACTCTGAAACCAGCAAAAGGAAACTAGAGGCAGCACTATTTTAGGCATCAGGGTGAGTAAGCACAGGAATAGAAGCGGCAGACGCTCCACTCCTGTAACGCCTCCGTGTATCCCAGATCTGCCTCCTGAGCTCACAGCGTCGGGTTCTACTCTAATGGGTTAAATAATGGGTTTAACAGTAAATGACATACATAAGGTCAAGATAAAGTAAGCTAAGGATCTTTCTGTGGCAAGCATGGGAAGCCTTTATCTAACCACCTGCAAACGGAGGGCAGCTCAAATGAGAGACTATCTGCACACAGAATAATCTAACAGGAATTAACTATGCAGGGATACCACAAATGCTGTGAAGGAGAGATGCTTAGTTGCAGCATTGCAGTGACAGCAAAGCAAGAGCTCTGTATTGACTCTACGTTTTATACAGCCTCTACAAACATATATAAACATGCACCTGTATGTGGAAAAAACCCTTCAAGAATGTAACTGTGAGCGACAGGCTCCCTTCTGCAGTGTTTCTGTGGCAACGAGCGCTTGCCAGGCTTCCCATGCCCAGGCCCCATGACACAGACAGCACAAAAGCAATGGAGAGAGGCACAGGTTATTTCAGCCACGTGCAAGAAGCTTTACACCATGCAATATACCTTTCCTACCACCTTTTCTACCTCGCTTTTGAATCATCAGGCAAAACTGGGAAGAAGGAGTAGGAACATGGGAGAGAAGGCTGCTCATACAGATTACTGTCCCATTCTGCAACTCTACCTACTCACACGTCAGAGGCAAAGAGACACTAAACTAGTTTCTGCTGCCCACAGCAGGAGAAACCAAATTTATCTACATGAAACAGCTGGAAGAAAAGAGAAGGATAGGAAAAAAAAAAAAAGACAGAAGTACTAGCACTGCCAGCTCAGTGATTTACTTTCTCATCCATACAGCAAAATCTAATTTGAGCTTCCCTCTGACTATAACTACCTGAGAAAAACTCTGTACAGCAGAGAAAAAAGAAAAGATTGTCCTAGACAGTTAATGAGAAGCAGCAACTTAAGTTTACTATCTACAAAGTCTTCCTATCTTAGCCATAGAAACCATTTTATATAGGGAGTCATATACTTACCACACTTAAACTGACAAGAGCGTTTGCCTTTGGCACAGGATGGCTATACAGTGATTTTAGCAAATCATTTGAGTCATTTTCCTAAGGGGAATAGAGTTAAAAGGTATTTAATCATTGTATACAAACAGGATACATACGATTTAGTACACATTAAACATTATATATAGACACACATACATATACATATTTAATGAAATAGACACCTGAAATCATGCTCATGTCTTCTAACAGCTTCCTCACCAGCAGACATGGCATTAGGAAGGACACCTTCTGGCCCATCAAAACTGTTTTCTCAACACACAACACTATTGTGTTGTATGATACCAAGCCTTGGTATCTTGAATTCATTGACTGCAATGCCAGAACCACGGATCAGGAAACGAAAAGTAAAATAATCCTTGTCCCTTCTATCTATGACCTTAACAACAATTTTTACTACTACAGTCAAATAATGGCCAAAAACAAAGCTACATCTTAAGTTTTAATACACAATTTATGAAACTTATGTGTGTTCTATGTTTTGTTTTACTTAAACTAAGTAACTAAGCCAACTAACTACTAAGCCAGGTTCTATGTTTTGTTTTACTTAAACTAATATAACTAAGCCAACTTCACTACTGCATTTTCTTTAGATAAAATGTCATCATTTTCTATAGTCCATTTACTATAACATACAATAATTGCATATTCTATAGTTCACATATTCTTAAAATGTCAGCTTTTGCAGCCCACAGCATATGGGTAACTATTGATGCTTTTTTTTAATTACCATGTAGTACACTAATATAGCTAAAGCAGAAAGGTATAGCTTTAATGTTCTCCGTAAAGACAGATGCCAGTATTTCCTTTCCTGTGTAATCCTGAAATATGTTTAATTGCTCATGAATATGCAAACTAAACCTTCATGATTCTTCACCAAATGCTGCACGTAACTTTGCCATGCTAGTTGAGATGACAGGATTATGAGAGGTAGCTTTTAGTTAATACTAAACTGTACATTAGATTTAAGGTAGTTCAGCAAAAGAAAGGGTTCTGACCACTAACCAGATAGTTGCAGAGTCACAGTTTACAATCAATACATCACATGGCTCTCCAGTGATGTGACACTTTGTTCACACTTCATCCAGGACATCATGCTTTATGTTTACGTTAAGACTGACACTTTTTTAATAAATAGTTTAAATAATAGAGAATTATTTAACAAAACTTGAAATTGTCACAAGCAATATATAGAATTACCTGTTCTTTAGCCAAATAATCCGCCAGGGTATTTAACAGCTTGTAGTACACCTCAAACCATGGTAAGTAACTAAAATAGGAGGGGAAAAAAGATTTTATTAAAATATTAATGTCTATTTTCTAGTACATATATTTATCTTTATAACCTCTAGTTTACATATTTTTATAAGATTTCTATATATTTGTTTTCTATATATTTTAATTCTACTTATAAGTAAAATGCATGTGTTTTTGCCAAGTTTAAATTCTACAGTACATGACTAACACGGAGCACAAAAGCTACATCTTCTTTATTGCAGCTACTAAACTACCTGTTCTGCAAGTGTCTAGTTTAGCTTTATTTATCAAAAATCTGACATCTCAGTACTTGAAGTGCCACAGACAAGGCATTCCGCTTTATGCAGTAAGATGGCCACCTATATGAAGTTCCAAGTTAGTGTAGATTAGCTCATATTTTTACATGTCTTTATTCTAAATCCAAAAACGATTACTCTGAACATTGCCAAAAAAGCTTTGAATCACATTCTCTCATGGCCATAAGTTTCAATAAGTTTCAATATTATCTGTCATGCTGCAGTCCTACATTCTGTTGCACCGGGGTGGATTGCCAAAAATGCTACTTCCCTGAAGGACAAAACCATTTTACCTAGGCAGGGCAGTTTCCCCATATTTAACAAGCGACACACTGCTTTACGATATGATACGTCATATTATATATATTATTATTGGTCTCTCTATAAAGTATTTCTAAAGATAAAATTCTAAAAATGCATTTTTGTAAATAGGCAGCTCGTTAATATATGAATACTTAATACACTTTTAGCACAGTTCTGCAGCCCCTATGTATGCAGCATTCTCAGCGAGTTACCCAGCCCAGCACAAGTATGACACAACCAAAGCGGACACAGAAAAGAATTCAAACGCACTTCTACCAATTCCATTTTTTTGTCATCTGTTTACGGAACAGCTGCCCAAAACCAGTCAGACAGGGCACACTACAGCACTGCCCACAGTCACTGCTCAAGCATATAGTACACAGGTTATAAATCTGGTTAACTAAGTAGTAGTAGTCAAAATAAATTATTTCTTATTTACAAATTCTGTACCATCTCTGTCTTTTCCATACACCAAGTCTGCTTTTGTCCAGGAACTAAAGCAGGGTTAGGCTTTTTCTGTGAAACCTCTCTCCTCAGCTAGTTACTGGCAAGGCTTCAGAAATGGATTCTAGTTTCAGGGCAAAGGAGGAGATCAGAATAAAACTGATTTGGGAACATGCTTATAGTTATGCAATTTATATCAGTCTTACATTGCTATTGTTATAAATGCTGCATGGTTATTGAAAACAACAAGTAAACCCATAATAAATATACTGCCACAAAGGCACAGTGACACTGAGGCAAAACCTTATTCTAGAGCCACTGTGTTAACAGCTCTACACCAGGTTTTGGCATATACTGCCCTGGCTATCACTCAAAATTAAATCAATCTCTCGATGCTCGCAGACATTTCCAAGATTGGCACTGGTAGTTAAGGTGTGGCACTTACTGCTTTGCTCTTCAATGTACTCTTATATAAGTACAAAACGTACTTGACTACACTTGTGTAAGGCCACTAACTGCTGTACGTCCTTTGAAACAGTGTTACAGCACCTGAACTGACTGATCTTTGAGCTTTATTTCATCCCAAATTTCTGTTCTATTGAGTTTTATATGTAGCTGAAATGCAATACAGAGAGAAAAAAAGCAGTTGTCCTGCACAGTTTTCAGAATACTTGAAAATGCTGGAGTTACTGAATGTCATCAGCCCTGAACTAGGGGCGAGTGGCACACTGCCCAAAGCTTGTCCAAACCAAAGCACACTGCAGCAACTACAGAACACCGTATCACACCGGACACGTCTTGTTCAGGTCTTCCAAGAACTGTCCAGTGCTGTGAAACATCCCAGCAGCAACAAGGCATATTAACCCAGTGTATTCTTTATGCTGTAGACTACTAAAAACTGAGCATTCTTTTTTCATAATAATGAACTTTGTAAGCAGCACACTATAAAAATAAACGCTGTTTCAATTAAACGTTAACTCTTTTCATGCCTATGAACTTAACTCACCTATTACTGTGAAAAAAAAAATCACAATTTATAAATATATGCATAAAAATGACAAACTCTTTATTTGAAATAAATGAAGCTTAGCACAAAGCCACAGTATAACTTGCTTCTCTAAAGCAGACACACGTTGACCAGAGTACTCATACAAGAATTTTCTACTTTGGTAGGATCAAGTTGATCAGATACTTCCATATCTATATGCAACAAACTACAAGGTTAAACAGTGAGGAAAAGAAAAAACAAAAAATACTTCTCAAATATAGTTTAGAAATGCCTTAGAATGCCTTCTAAGATGAAACACTTAAAGCAAAAGAATTGCTTTAAGGCTAAAGACCTATAACCACAAATACTAGGTCAAAATAATTCCAAGTATGCCACTTAAATCTGAAAGATTAAGGGAAAAAAAAAAAAACCCTCCACAGGAGAGGGCAGGAGATTTTATGACAGGAGATTAAAGGACTCAGATCTGTGGGGTTTTTTTTGCCTTTGTTTTTCTACCCATATACTCTCTAATTCTTCAACAGCATAGCTTAAGCACAAAACTTCTTGTCAATAGTTCAATAGTTTTATTTATACTATACTGTTCTTACTTCAAGACAGCATGAGGATATTTGGGGAGACAAAAAAACCCTCCTTGTGTTTCTCTATTATGAATTTTCTACGCGCTAGTAATATTTTTATTATTATAAGTACTATTAGTTGGCTGTTCATCTAAACATTTATGAGTATGCACATATGCACACATGCACCTCTGCATTCAAAAGCGAATCTCTCTACATGCAGGTTGTGTTCCTACTAAGGAGAGCCTCAGCTGGGGTTTTATCAAGAGCAAAGATAAGCCTTTTTAATCTGAAACTTCCTCATGGCTGTCAAGTAACATTCTTCTCTTCTTATATCCCAGGATGATTTTGCAAGTGCTTGTGTTAATAATCCCATTAACTTATGAAGAACTGTTCATGTAAATAGCTACTCAAAGATGAGCATCCCCATGATTTAGGCCTTACGCCTTTATCCAATATATTGTATTGGATAAAATACTGTATATAGTAGCTTTTTTGGCATGCAAGTCTGTGCATGGGGAATGAGAAACGGCTAGACAACAGAAGTGTTATGGCTAAGAGGAACTACCCAGCTCCTCTATTGACGAATCTTGCAAAAATTATTTAATCTTTATTTAGTACTGTAGGACAAGATGAGGTACAGAAAGGACAAGCACACGTACATCAACATCCATCAACATCTGTTCAGCAGCAATTTTTTTCAAGCACATCAGTACAGAAACACACCATTTGCAAAAACAGTCTTAAAATGGCTGCATTTAATAGAGGAATAATATAATATTTTACTGGTAACTCAAAACTGTCACACTAACGTATACTTTAACAACGGATAAAAATCAAAATTATAGCTCAAGACTTAACCATCATACATGCATTAACAAAATTATTTATGATCGGTGCATTTTACAATTAATTAGCTGTCCTATAAAAATGTCAAAAGGTCCAATTATCAACAAAGGCCCTTTGCAGCACACACTATAAAAACATTCAGAGAGAGAGCTTTAATTTTCATTTTTTCATGTATTTAGAAACCTAAACTTTAAATAAAATTATTTAGGTTCTTCAATTATTGGTGCCACCAATATTGGTGCCTTATTTTTTGCTTTTTGTTTTAATTATACACACTGCCTTTGCATTCGGCATGCTAAAATCAGCAAACTTTCGAGAAGCAAACACACACAAAACACCACCACTCTACATATAAATTTACCAGAAAACATTGTTCCTCACAATAAAGACCCGAAAAAGTATCAAAATGTAAGCAATGTGGTTTTAAAAGATATAGATTCTCCGTTTTAGAATACAGTGGTCTTTATTTAAAAATACAGCCACTGTTTGTCTTGTAAGTAAGAGCACACGGTATTTCACGGTTAATTAAAAATGTACTTTCTTTTCCGCGTTTTCTTTTAATCCGAGTGAGCTCAGACTTCCATTCGAAGTCACGCACAACCCCTGTCGCAGCAAGGAGACTTCCACCTCACTTGTGCTTCTGCTAGAGCTCTGATAAAGTTTTACATTCCTGAGTCAAAGGTTAAATAAAGGAAAGGAAATGTTTTCTGTCAAATAGTCAGGTAACCACTAACAGTCCTGAACTACCAGCAGTTTTTTTTTAATCAAATAAAACTAAAGGAAACTGCCTTTCCGTAGCTAAACGTCTAATGTCTAGGGGCTACTTTTCTGTCTGGAAAATTGACACAAAATGTGTAAAATTGAAACATTCTGCTTCTAAGGGATTTGCCTAAAGGAAGAGCGAGAAGGCTTCAAGCATGGTCTGAACTCCAGAACTACAAAGGCTTGCCACATAAAACTGTCTTCCTTATTACAGCATTTCGTTTAGAAACGTAGGTGACAATTTTATAGTCATAAAATTAATGAAATCTAAGACTCAACATTTTAATGATGCATTTTGCATTTCTCTGTGTACATAAGGTCAATCACAGATTCCGTCAATAGTTTCCAAGTTTAAACACAAGAAAAAAAAACTCTGACAAATTGTTTGAACTTTTCATTAAAACTATTTAAAGAACAACTTAATGCAGACCCAGGAAGTAATATTCCTACCACAAATATTAGCAAAATTAAGAAACAACCCTGAAAACTGCTTCTTTAAATTAAAAGAAGGTAAAAATAAAACCAGACTAGAAGTACAGTCCATGAGCACAGCAAAGCATATTCTATTCGAGCACCTCTTGCTCTTACAAGGCCACATCAGCTCAAATGTTTGTGGAGAGGCGGCAGCAGCGTTTGCACTGGGAGCTGCACAAAGCAGCAGCACAGTTTGAAAGCAGCTTGCAAAGGAAGCACACACAACTACAGGAGGATAATCCAACATTTATTTTCTTGTCTTACTACACGATGATCTTGTACTCATTTGCAATGTGCATTGAATTTGGCAACTGCAGTCAGGTTCTGCATGTTCTTATAATACATATATACATATAACAATTAGGTTCTTAAAATGAAAGAACATGAGATAATGAAACAAAAATAGCCCAATGTAACTATGCTGACAGTTCACAGAGAGTTTGAATAAAGTATTCTGACCAGGGAGAGAATTCTGCCCATGTGTGTTTGTAAAAAGTACAAATTTTCTATGTACAAGCAAAACATGCTTCCTGCTTTAAATTCTTTGGTTTAAAGCACAGCCTTGTGGCTGCAAATTCAAAGATGGTTTCCTTCAATTAGTGCTTCAGATAAAGAACAAATTATGGAGGAATGACCCATAAATGACAATCAGGATCATAGAATGCTTAAGGTTGGAAGGGACAGGTTCACCTAGAGCATGGGGCACAGGGTGGCATCCAGGTGGGTTTGAAGATCTCCAGAGAAGGAGACTCCACAACCTCTCTGGGCAGCCTGTTGCAGTGCTCTGTCACCCTCACTGTTAAGAAATTTTTCCTTCGGTTCCTGGGGAACTTGTGATGCTTCAGTTTCTGGCCATTTTCTCTAGTTCTGTCGGTGGCCACCAGATTTAGACAAGACTTAGATAAGCTTAGAAGCAGCTTTGGGTTGCTGACATAAAACCTGAGGACAAGCAGCCTTTACCTGCTTTCAGCTGAGGACCTAGCTCAGCACTCGTATTCCTCCAATTCTTTTGCTTCAGCAGGCCTAGCATGAGTTAACACATGGCCTGGTACCAACCAGAAAAGATGGTCATGTGTGGGGGAAAAAAAAGTCTTGACTCATTCCCCACCTTGCAGCCTACTGAAATTCCTAAATTACCTTCTCTTCATTTTGGTTGACTTCTTTCTAACTCTTCTTTTCAGATACTCTTCCTTAGATTTTAGTAATTTATTATCATTTCATATCGCTAATTCATCATCTTTGCCTTTGTTAAAGTCCCAGGCAGAGATCTAAAGCTATTCCTACCGTTTATGAAGATATACATATATGTGAAAAAGGACATGTGCAGATGTGCAAAACAGATTATTCAGGTATGGTGCTTATGTATGTCTGTCTGAGCATTCTCATTCAATAATCAGCAGGTTTATTGCCTACTTATATCTTGTAGATGCACATAACTTTAAATGTTTACAAATAAGCATCATTATGTGCACATACACACAGCAAATACATAAATTAATGCTACTTTACAATATGGAACAAGAGTGCATGCGCATGTGCAACATGAATGCGCATAAGCGCACACAATCTTCTTACAAAGATGGCATTCCCTCCCTTGAGATTTCCTCGATATTGGTTAATTTGAGCTAAACATGCATCAAGGAAAGACAGAAGAAATGTCAACAATGATTTTTAATTTCCTAACACCTGTAGGATTCAGAGAACCTGAATTTGATCCTAAAACACATCAACTGGAAATACCGATAAATGCTTTCTTTCAGAACTAAACACAGACAGGCAACTCCTAATGAAAATGAAATCTCTGATTTATGTATTATATATTTCAACATTAAGAATTTAATAAAGCTTATTTTAGAAGGTATTGTCTTCGTATTGTATTATGTTTATATAAAATAAACGGTGGAGCAATATTTATTAGCTTTAAGCTACCCTATATTAAATCATTAATTTATGAAACGTTAACTCTGATTTGTAAAAAGATCACACAATTCTATACTCCCAGACTTCTCCCTCCAGTACTTCTTCAAACATAAAAATCAGACAGAAATGGGCAACCAAGAGGTAAATTCTATGAACCTATTGCTGCTACGCATTCCACTTTGCGCTGTAAATTTGAAATTGTCATAATAAAAGCAATAAAGGCAGTGTTTTAATTACGGTTCTCTGAAAAATTATAGCTTGCCACTTTTCATTTTCTTAGTTATTTCTGCCAAGTAACAGACCATTGGTTAAGCTTTAGTTGATGCATATTTCTGTGGAAATGTTAAAAGAAATATCCCAATTCCCAATTTACACGAGCTGAGAATTTGATTCCTTTGCTTTGCAGTATCTCGTGTAGTATTTAAATGTGAGTACTGGCATGCTTGTTAACTGATTACATACTGGTTACTACAGCACTGGAAGTAAGCCAGACTATGTATGAGTGTTAGGAGTAGAAGGTTTAATTCAAAAGGCAAAGAAAAGGTTAGCTCAGAAAATAAGTGAAAGAGGTACATAAATTCTCTCCTGGTCTAAACAGATACATCAACAAAAAGCACCACAGAGAAATGGGTAAGCATTAACTACTGTATGCTCTAAAAGTCTATGAAATAAATGATTTTGAGGTATTATTGAAGAATTATCATCAGAACCATAGATAACCAATCCATGAGCTTCCCAGCTCGAGCACCGCTATTCCCCAAGATGCCCCTCTGCTGCAAAGGGCTTTGGCTCCTTGACAGTAGATAGCTCCTTTCTCCTCTTATGTACTGGGTGACTCATTTTGCAGTTACACTTCTGTCTTGTTCTCTGGATTTGTTGCTAAGCAGGAAGTTCCTGTTTTTTCAGTAGGTCTTACAGGCTGCTCATATTGCCTCTCTAGAGTGGCAGGTTTTTTGTTTGTATGGTACAGCAATGATTTACAACAGCCAAACAACTGTTTGCATTTTGTTATCATCATCAAAATTATTATTTAACAGGCGAATAAAAAGGGAAAACATAGTATATTGCAGGCATTAATTTCTTCATCTCTGGTGTCTCTCCTGCCACAGAGCAGCATGTTGTATCTTGAGAACAATCTGGCTCTGGGGCTGCTCACACTACACAATGGAAAAAAAGACACCAGAAAAGTGTGTTTTCCAGGACAGTGTAGAACACGCAGCCTTTTTAGAATAATGCCAGCACAGGAGAGTGCTTTTTGTTACCCACTACAGAATAGTGCTAGAACATTGTTAGACTGACTTTGAGATACACTTCTTAGATCCACGAGTATATAAATACAAAGTACTGCATTCTGATGCACTGACAAGGTTCAATCATACTATAGTAAAGAAACAATATGCACTCATAGATAAGCAAAGATCATTAACTGAGGATATTCAGAGGCATGTTTTCTGAAACTTTTCAGTACTCGCTTTTGCAGCGCGCTTTCCTCGCACTCACCTCAGAATACAGAGGCAGACTTTGCCTCCCGACGTCAGGCGGCAAAATCCAAACCTTTGCTTGCTTTCAATGTCGGTAAGCACGAAGGTGAAATGCTGTCCTACTTGGTTTTGGGACACCCTGAAAAGTTAAACACAGAGTGTGAAAATGCTAAAGCATGAAAAACACTATCATTTAAGCCTGTGGGGCCAAATATTTGGTGCTCACCACTCACTAGCCTCCTCTCGACTGCTCCCAATCACTATTGCCACCCTGGAAGAGACATCCCTGAGCAGTGCCACGGGGTCCCAAGGAGAAGGGACATCTCCTCAAGTGTCTCCCAGGGCTTGGGCAGCACAGCTCTGCCCCGGCCTGCTGCGGCTGGGCACACCTCAGCTGGAGAAAGGAGCAGCTCCAGGGCAGCCTTCAAACCCCAGAACTGACTTTGTTTAGCATCACAGATGATGCTTTCCTGAGAAAGAGCTAAAAACACCCTGTCAATATGGTATTCACTGATTAATAATGATATTAATTGACTACTAATACGGATAATTATATTAATTGATTACTAATCTTTAAAAAAACTTAACATTCTGTTAACATAATTACACATTACACATTTCAGATGTCAACTTCGAAGGCTCTAACAGCTTAACAGATCCATTAAAAAAGTAAAGTTTCTATGTGGATTTCTTTGACAAAATGACCATATTGATTACACTTGTAACTTTGCCCTGTGTTTCTCCTTCCCTTTTCTGCATTATCCAAAGACAATTTTAAGTCCATTTGCCACTGCAAATTTACTCAATTCAGGAAACTCAAAAGCCATAAAGTAATCCAGAATAAAGAGCAAGAGAATTAAAATAATAATATCTTTGAGACTTTATCAAAACACATACCAACCTGAGACAGTAAATTATTATGAAAATTTCCTGTTTAATTTTCTAAGTTTATTCACAGAAATACATATTGCACTTTTTCAAAAGCTCCCAAAGAAAATCAGCTTTAGGCAGACTTGACATTTTCAACCAGAAGAGGTAATGCATGGCATAGTTAAGTGAAAACAAACTTATGAGGACGAGTGCAGGGGTTTTTTAAACAGGAAAAGTAGCAGTTCTGTCTGTAATTCTATTGTCCTCTATTCTTTTCCCATCCTTATGTTATCTTCTTCAGCAGAATACCTAAGCACCTGCCAGTAAGTGATATGATTAACATATGTCATATATGGTTTATTCCTAGATATCAAGCTGAAAACGAATTCCCACAGAAGCTAAGAACCACCACAACCTCGCTAAAGAAAGTATCATGAGGATATCAAAGAAATGCACTGTGCACATTCTAATGCATGAAGCAGTATGGATATTTTTTCAAACTCCTACCAAAATAAATAAATAAACAACAGAATTTTCTATTGTGAATGAAGGAAGGAGGAGATAGAAGGGGAAAAAAGTAACAAGAGCCACATGCAAATGGTACTGCTTAGTGCATGAAAGCCAGAACCTTAAATATTAGTCAAGTACTAGTATCACAAACCAGACCTTATAATTGCCCATTCTGCTCTAGCCCCACTTTAACATGCACTGGGTTAGACACGAAAAAAAAGTCTCTGTTCAGCACATAGCACATTACAAGATACCTTTAGTCCAACATAAATGTGGTAACTTACAGAGTTTTTTTGGCTACATAATTAAATAATTAAGACAAATACTTCCCTTATTTGTCTTCAATAAACAAGAACAAACTAATCTGCCCTTGAAACACAGTAAATGCTCACTGGTTTTCACTCAGTACTTTCTTATTCCTTTCCTTATTCCTTATTCCTTTCTAAGGAATTCCGTGTTCTAAGCAAATGACTGTATGTGGTTACAATTTGAAAAACGACTCTTTAGCCAAAAAATACGCTGCCCTCTATAAATATATATATATATATATATATATAGTCCAGATAAAATATCTTGACAGCTCAGTAACAGGCAATTCCAACATCATATCACCATCTCTATCTCAATGGGCTATCTTTGCTTTTTTTTAGGAGATACAACTCTCTGCTTCAACTATCAGACATAGTGTAAGAAAGGCTTCAAAACTGCATTCCTAAAACTTCAAAAAAGCTCCACACTCCAGGCTTTCCAACCAAGAAAACTCCAGGGCTAAAACTGAAACTCCTCCAGCAACCCACATCTTGGCTTTTGGCCCCATATACTTCAAAGCAACGGCTAATAAAAGCCTCTGGTCACTACACCAAGATCAGAGCTTAAAATACTAAATTAATTTTGCCTTTCTAATTTGATTGCTGAATTTGAAACCTGGGGGCACCAAGGACTTATGAAATTTTACTCCTTTTCAGCAGAAGGAAAGGCATAAATGCCTTACCAAACCAAAGAAATGATTATTGGAAATTTGTCTGTGTCAACAGATACCATACAGATTGTAAAAAACATTCAAAAAAGGTCAAAGTGAAAGCACAAGGGATTTTACATATCTACTGGATATATTATAAGGTGGACAAATTTGGACTACGTGTCTTAGGGCTTGTTCCTCCCTGTTTCACTTTGACAAGCCCAGACTCTTCGGAAATCAGGACTTGCCTTTACAGCTCTTACACGTTTTCCTTAAAACGAAAATCACGACATGTACGATGTTGTTAGTACCTACAAAAACTCCCTAGGTAAAACCTTATCTACACTTTAAGATGGGGCACAGAACCAACCAACACTGCGCAAGAAGCTGGTCCAGCAGCTCTTTGAGAAGAGCAGGATCTGCTCTCTTGCACAGAGAGCAGATACAAATTGTTACCAACTGTCACTGACCTTTTGCTCACTCATTCCTCTGCCTTGCTTTTTCTTTGCTTTCAACTCCTGCAATGCATTTAATTTTGTTTAACAACAATAAATCATTAACAGTGAAGAATGTGTGTAAACACCTATTAACTCTGTAGACTACAATGGACTCTTTCAAGGCTATTACAGTTCACTATAGGAATAAGTTTTTAATTTTTTCTAAATACATATCTACACAATGAAGAAAAGGCTCTTTAGATTACATGGAATAGTTAAGGAGTCATTTTAAAGATCTTTATTTACACTATAGTCATTGTTCAGGCCTAATTTTAAGATTGCCTTGAGAGAGCTAATTAAGGCAGGAATTAAATCCCTTCCTCGCAGGAGAAGCAGCATATCTAATCACTAAATTTACTCCCTTTTGCTCTCCAAAAAGAACTGATCTTCCAAATCAATCCTTTTGGGAAACAGAATATAGTTTGAAACAATTCATTTTTCAAATTTGTTCTTTTTTTCAAGCCTTTATTGAGCTTTGTGGAATTTCAGATAGAGATTTTTAATCTCAGAAAAGGTCTTTATATATGGTAATGTAGAATTAGATTTTTTTTTCTTAAGAAAAGGCAGTTAGTATAATTAATCATGGTATTATTTATCATTAGTAAGGTGTTATATACATGTATTTGGCTAAAAGAAATCAAGGGTTAAAGTATGGTTCAGATTCAAGTTCAGAAAGCTGTTACCTAAAATTGGAATTTTAAAATATATTCCAGCACTTAGACTAATGAGGAAATACAAAATGCACTTGATAATCACTCTAATTCTTCATAGCCCAGAGTATAGATTTGAGAGAGTTTTAAGCGGGAATTAAAAAAGAGGTATCTCCTTAGGTAGGAGAGGAGCGCGGGCGCAGGGGGAACGTGAGCCTTGGTTAGGCCTTCAGCTAACTGCTGCCCCCAAATCTCAACTTCAGACGTGACTTTCTCACACCTCTAAATTCAATCCACGATCCATGACTCTACTGCTGAGGTCCTCCCCTGTGTAATGCGCTACTCAGCTCCAGACGAGTTATCTTCATAGAGTTCTGCTTCACAGAAACACCAGATTCATACACTTAGAGAAATTAAATCAAAAGAAAAATGGACAACTTCAAAATGTATAATGCTACCACTCCGTTAGGCAATTTTCCAAAATAAAAAGCATAGTTAACTTGTGGTTGTAGTTTTGAAACACAAGCATTTAAAGAAATCATATTAACAAAGAAGAATCTACCATTTACTAATGTCCCTATCTTTATAAAGGGAAGGAATTCTGTAACAGAATAAAAGGTAAACTATTTATTCGCAAAATGTCTACAAACTACTGAAATGTTATATTGTACTATTTACGAAGTTCAAACCATTTAATCACAGAGACATAAGTTCCCAGAGTAAACACTGAAGAATTTCTGTGATATAATTCATTTCTTACCCCCCAAAATTAAGTTGTAGCTATCAAAAATGAAATTATGTGCCTGCTTTTAATAAAAACTGATATTAAATGTTTCCCAGAGTAAACACTGAAGAATTTCTATGATATAATTCATTTCTTACTGATATTAAATGCGCAGTTTAAATCATGGTCAGCACATTATATCATTGTGTCTTTTTTTTTCTTGCTTTTCAGCTTAAATTTATCAGGAATTACCCACAGAATTTTCATCACCATTTTACAGCAGGCACCACTGATAACCAGAATGACTAGCGTGTAGCTATTCCCTACATCTACATAAAAGATAAACTAAAATGTTCTGGCGAGGTGATGCAAGCGCTGTATCAAGTACGGAAATGAATCTGGATCTCCATCCTTGTCTTTGCAGCAGAGTGAATAACACGAAATCCAACACACGCTCCCAACTCATTCATTCCTCAGTTCATTCTCTAATTCAGTGCTGATGAGGGGGAGGAAATGCACGACTACAGACTTGACAAGTGGGCTGAACAGTTTTTACTTTGCTATTACCATAATTTGAAGAGCACACATTTCCCAATTAAATGACTTATTTGCTTATTTAATAGTAAAGGCACATCATCTTCTCAGACTCCCCTGTATGGTACTAGAAACCTCAGAGGAACAATATTTTTCTCCAGGTATCTTTACCAGCAGCATCAGTGGGAGTTATTGCTGTTGCACTGCTAGTTCTTACTAGATGGCAAATCTTGCTTGGAGGGGTGTTGTGCCTATGTAGTATACAGAACACAGACTGAGAAACTTATTCAGTGTACAGTATGCTCAGTCCGCACAATAGAAACTTTGTGTCTCATTTCAATCACAGCCTCTGTACAAAAGTTGTCACTGAAAGTGCCTGTAAAATATTGGTGGGGGGGCATTAGGTGCATGGTCTAGCATAGTCCCCTATAGAAAAAATTAAAAAAATAGAAAGGAAATCCAATTGCTACTAAAAACACTAAAAGCACATTTATGCCTAGGAAAAAGCCCTGGTGTTTCTGCCCCATCCGTATCACAGATTTGCATTACTCCTGGACAAAAGCCCGATATAAAGGATTTACTGCAGCATTTTTCTCAATTCTTTTCTCTACTCCTCCAAATTTCAAACCACAACTAAAACTTCAGAAAAGCAAACACAAATGAATAATTTTCTTGAGAACAATATCAAAATACACTTTGGTAATATACATATGCACTATAGAAAATGCCTGGACTGAGCAGTACATACATTTTTCCCCTAGGCAGAGGGCTTAATTCTGAGTTCATGGTTCTCCACCTTTCCAGCCTTCTCCCACAACAGCTGGTCCCCCTCCTTGCCCAGGGTCTCTTAAGCCCTCCTTGCCATGGGTCCCCCCACAGCTGCCCTACAGCCCACGTGCCAACCACCAGCTCGCTCCCCTTGTCAGCATGGCTCAGTCTAGAGAAGTCCCCTCTTCACTTGCCCCGCTGCTATTTTTGGAAAATGTGCAGAAATTCAGTATCTTTCAGTCAAATATGGGTTTATAGACAAAGGGTGCAAAGTTGGGGGAGGAGGTGGGAGCAAGGAAGGGTAGTAACAGATAACATAAACCCCACAGCTATTTTTTTCCCTTTTGTTTTTTCCCCTCTTGCTGTGGTTACTCAGTCAAAATCTGCAGCTAGCTATGCCATAAATCCATCCCTTTCCCCTGGTTACTGTTTAAGCACACCAGTGTCACACAAACAACCGTCAGCACCTTCTGACCGGTGCAGCAGGAACAGGGAACCCAGTGCACAGGTACCTGTGCAAACAGTTATTCGCTGCCTCTGATTAGGCTCCTGCCACTGGATGGCAGCAACAGAACCTCACCTATTTCTGCTATCTGCAAATTTTATTTCCATTGTGCATCTTCGCTACCAATTTTAAATGGAATCCTGTACATCTCTTACGTGCATTAAAGGCTTGGATGCTTTAACGCCAACACTGTCAACCATATTAGCTAAGCATTAAAACCGCAGCGTGCCTAAGTGGTGCAAATTCAAACCACCGAATTAAACTCAAATATGAGTGACTAGGTGAGCCCAGCTCACTTCAGAGAGGTGCTGTTGACTCTCGAGGTGCTGCTCTTGGTGCCCCGCGCATGTCGCCACCTCCTCCTCGGGGACCTTCCCGTGGTGCCCGCGCTGGGAAGCCGCTCGGCCCGCGCGCTACCTGCCTGCGCTGGCACCAAGGTGCCCATCCAGCTGCCGCCGCAATCATGGCCGATCCAGACGGGATCAGCCTTCCAACCCGAGCCAGTACGATTGCTTAAAATTACCTACCATTCATCATTTTGACAAGCTCAAATAAATATTTTATTTAATAACGATGTTTTATATGAACCCTTTAGCTGACTAGCAGGCCTGAAAGGAACCCACACTATAACTGATACCAGAAGAATAAGGACAAATTAATTATAAATAATGATCTTGATTGTACTCTGAGGAGGAGAAAAAAAAAAAAACCCTACACATATTCAGTTACTTCCACGCAATTAAAGTCTTAATTTCTTTGAACTCGAACAACACGGTTTCAGTACTGCTCAGTGAGGTTTTTATATCCTGGTGCACTGAAACATTTTTTTATGATGCTTGCTGTTTGAAGGAAACTATGTTATATCCTTATATTAACACAGATGGTGTTTACAATTATACTGGAGGAAACTGAGAGCCAGAATGAAGCTCTATCTCAAAAGAGATATTCCTGTAATTCGGCAGAAGGTGTATTTTGCTGCGGTAATTCCCTACTATGCAATTTCATATACACTTGAACAATAACAGCAAAAAGCATTCTCCTCTACAGGTGCACATTTATGTAATGTAAAATATTTTCATAAAATCTTTCTTGAATTTCATTTAGCTATCATTTTACATGAGGTATTTTTAAATAAATAATTGTACCACATACCTTTCAACGTCAAAAGGAAAGCAGAACTTTGGAACACTGTTCAACACTTCCTGTAAGTAAAAAAGAAATAAAGTTAGGATTTTGAAATGGCTTTTATCTGCATTTTCCAGCAGCTATCCTACAGTTTGCTTAAAAATAAATAAATTCCCAGAACATCCATAAAAAACAACAAATTAGAGAAATATATGATAGCAAAAAAAAATATAGCACACGTTCCCAGACTGAAATAATTGATTATTAAAAAGGAATTAAGTTTGTGCTTTGGCAGATTGCAAAGACAATGCCATAGAAGCCCCAGGAGGGAAAGGCCTGGCCTGAAGGGTATTAACACCCTTCACATCCCCGCTGGGATTCCCTTCAACAAGGCCATATGGATTTTACAAGCAGCACCACACCATATGGGTAAGCCACGTCTGCTGCTACTTGTACCACAGACTAGCCACAGGGACTTCTGACAGATCCTGGCTCAAAAATACAAATGTTGTTTCAATTAAAATGCAGGCAGAGAAAAGGGAATGAAGTTGGCAGCAGAATGAATTACAGAGAGGTATAACAACTCTATACACGTTTCATAGTCAAATGCTGAAATGCTGAAGATGATGGAAATCTCCTGTTGGTCCAAAGTAAAAAATTATATGATTAACCCTTTGGGTTTCACAAGCAAACCTCACCACTAGTGCAGGGGAGAGCGGGGGGAATCCACCAAAGCTACGCTCAGGCCATAATATAAAAGGATATTGTTGCTCTTTCTTGCAGAATTTTATGTATGGAGCTGTTTAGTGGCAAATAAAATGTGTTAATTAAAATATAAAAACACTTTCAAACTAGTCAACATTATTCTAAAATAAATGTGAATCATCAGATCTGCTATCAGCAAATATTAATTAATATTTATCAGTGACCTGACGAGATCCCAGAAAACAGTAATTATTTCCTCGCTCCCAATTTGCATATGGATTGCAAGATTCCAGATAAAGTTAAAGAACTTGAGCTTGGATAGCCCTGTCCAACCTGAGTTCTGTTTACTCTGGGTTGAGCAGTCAATTCCCGTTAAGGAAGACTTAAATTCCTATGCACCACAACAGCCACTTTCTGCAATGATTTGCAAGGCTCAGTTGAGGGTAAAACATGAAGAAAAAAACGCCAGTTAATCTGCAAAAGATGAATTATTGGGAAAAAAAATTCTAAATACAACATGCATATGTTGCTTACAGCATTTTAAAGTTTACGATTTGCCTTAATAAATAGTATAGGACAAATGGAAAAGATGATTTTTCTAAAATGTCTAAATGGCAGAAGAAAGATCAAGAATTTTTTTGAACTTCGGCTTTCTCAAGTGGCACCAATAAAGAGAGATATGAAAGCAACATGTTACATTTTGGGACACCTTATTAGCTTAATTATGAAAATTCCATTTCAGTAGCAGTACATGCAATATTCCTCAAACGAAGCTCCTGCTCAAGCATCAGTCTGACTGCTGCCAACGTACTCCAAGGAAGTGAGGGGGGCAAAGTACAAAGACAGCATATAAATATTTGAATTCATGTAAGCAGGAAACAAGCAGAAATGGTCATGGTGATAGTAATAATAAACTAAGAAAGCAAGCAGAACAAGCCAAATAAAACTTAAAAAATAAATCTTTAGCATTTCTAAATAGTCTCTTGTTTCATACTCAAACCTTGTATTGCCTGTTGCAAAGAAATTTTTTTTTACACTTTATTTCAATTCTCTCCAAATCTTTGCCGTTCCTTCCACTATAGGAAATCATTTTCTCTCTAGGAGTAAGAATTTTAATTGCTGCCTGGCAAGCTTAAGAAACGGAAATGCATTCACTCGCGTTTTCCTTTGCATTCTCTCAGATGTAGTCGCCGCACAAATCGAGACAAAAGGCCCCGAGGTGCAGGACGCTCCGGACTCGGAGGACCGAGCTGCAGCCGCCGCGGGCCCAGCGCGGCCTGCCCCGGCCCCAGCGCGCGCCCGCCCCGCTCGCCTCCCAACCGGCAGGAGCAGCCCTCGGGGGGGACGTCTTTAAACCTCCTCTCTCTTTAAAATTCAGCCAGCCAGCAGGTCTATAGACTGGTGTATAAACAGTATAGACAAAAAAAAAAAAATCCTCTCTCAGCTTATGTCAGTGACAAAGGCGCTCAGCAGTTGACTGCTGCTCCCCTGACAGCGTAAGCCGGGTTTGCACAGATCAATAGATGGAAGTCCTACCTAGCTTCCAGGGCTCGGTTTTCTCTCTTAATTACAGGTGCTATTCAGCTTTTTAAAATGGAGGAAAACAAGATGCCCCCAAGATGCTTCTAGACATATTTAAAATGCAAATGCTACCTTAAATACCCACTCACATGCACACCAATATCAGTGTACAGTTACAACTGATGCTTTTGAGACTCTTGATAATATTTGGGCTCGATTTCCTAATGGGCTGTCACTCAGCCAGCACAGCCTCTCAAGTCAAAATACCCATCCTCACAAAAATAACATTGATTGGCTTGCATTTTATAAGCTTAATTAAAGTATATGTTTCTTCCTGAAGATAAAAGGCTACACAAATCATCAGAAGGCAAAATACCCTAGATTCCCATGTCCAGGGGTTATTTTCACCTTTGGATCTCACAGATACAGTCCTTTCAGAATATGGTTACTCTTTTGGAATGGAAACACACTTATTTTACAAGGAATTGTAAAAAAAAAAAAAAAAAAAAAAAAAAAAAAAAAAAAAAGGATAAAGTTGCTGTGTTAAAGCAAACAAAATTATGTATTTGTTTTAAGCAACCAGACAAACTTTAGGAGTTGCATATACAGTTGATCTTACTTGCTACACCAAAGGATATTTCACAGCTTAGACAAGCTCCTAGAGAAGGAATAATAAAATCATAAAATTAACCCCACTTGAAGTACAGCCTGCTGTTTCCTTCACATAAAACTTGAACAAAATGGAAATGGTATCTAGAAATAATTTTCATTTATGCCTACAGCACAGCAGCATAAACTTGACTTCTCTTGGGTTTATGGTCCGGTGGTTTTATGAGTTCACTTTTACCAGCTGAGCCAACTCCTCTTCTCTGGCCTGCTCACATAGAGCCAACATTGCTGAAGCTTGAAGTCTCAAAATTAGTTTTCCTTGCTTCTCAAAATTAGTTTTCCTTGCTTATTTTTATACCTACATGGCTAATTTGGGGCATTATCATTTTCCTTGTATTGTAAGAGGCAGTTGAGAATGCTTCTTAATTCCCATAAAATGACAATTTTCTGTATAAAAGCTCCTGACATCTCACAGTCTTACTCTTAAATGAAACTCCTGGCCAGGTACATTAGTTAGAGTCACACTCCTTACTAACTAAAAAAGACAAGTACCTGAAGGGTGAATGTAAGGAGGATGGGGCCAGACTCTTCTCTGTGGTGAGTGGTGACAGGACAAGGGGTAACGGGTGCAAGTTGAAACACAGGAAGTTCCATCTCCATATGAGGAAGAACTTCTTTACCGTGAAGGTGACAGAGCCCTGGAACAGGCTGCCTGGAGAGGCTGTGGAGGCTTCTTCTCCGGAGATGTTCAAAACCTGCCTAGATGCCACCCTGTGCCCCGTGCTCTGGGTGTCCCTGCTGGAGCAGGTGGGGTTGGACTAGATGATATCAAGGTCCCTTCCAATCTCAACCATTCTGTGGTTCTGTGACTTTTTTTTTTTTTTTTTTTTAAAAGCTCTGGCACAGTCCATTGGTGTGAGCCTAGGAAACCTTCATGACTGTATCTGAGTCAATAATCAGCACTGCAAACTGTCCTACTTGTAATCTGCAGGAATCAACCAAGAATTCACCCATTTTCCTATGATGAGAATTTCAAAGCACTAAAACTTGGTATAGTTATCACTTTGCATCGTCAAAGAGGGCCAGAAACGGCTATACCAGAAGATACTCTGACCCTAATAAAATAACAGACAAGACTTCCTTGAATTCATGAAGACAGAATTTCACTATATTTCGTTTTCTACATTTTTATTTGACAAGGCAGAGTAATGATAAAGACAAGCAAGTTGTACCAGCTTAGGAAAGCACACATATGTGATGTTGTGACTGTCAATTTGGCAATCTGAAATTAAACCACAGATACCTGAAATACGAACACCTGTAAACCAAAAGTTGCATATGCTGCAGAGCACTAGGACTTGGGAGGGTACTAATTTCCTCTTCCACTTCAACAAGTACCACGTGATATCACTACATCTTAAAGAGGTGTAGGAGTCGTCTCTATAGGAAAACTGCACCAGATTTATGATATATTTCAGAATTTGAATATTGATATATATCTCTATACAGGGCTTTTGCACTTCAGCACTTCAAAAGGTTACTACTCTGTGTAGATGAATCTACAGAAATTAATGTTGATCATTTAATATTACACCACTGAAAGCAGCAATGTTTAATGTGAGTTATTTCTAAAGTAAGAGAGACATGGGAACTATACAGGTCTACAGGGTTATTTTTTTCTTATTACAAAATATTCTGCTAGTCTGCATTTAAATGACACAGAATATTTTGAAGTATCCAGAAAGCCATTTCACAAGTAGCAGTTTTGGCAATGGTTTTTAGAAAGAGTCTTGTTACCTCCCAACTATTTGTGTGTCTGCTCTGCAGCAGCAGACTCAGCCTCAAGAAAGCAGGCGGACTCTCACCCAGGTCCATCCTACTTACAAACAGATAAAGTGAAAGGAAACATCTCTTGGGGAAGATGGGAACAGTCTTGCACCAAGACAAAAGCCTTCCCAAGATATGGCAGAATGGCCCAGGAAAGAAAAGAGGCAGCAGCCAAGATAATTCCAATTTGTCAATGACAGAGTCCAGACCAGCTTGTCAAAAGTATTCACATAAACTAGCTCTCAAAATAACTGATCTATATAACCTCATCTCTTGGCATCAAGGAAGAAATCTGCCAATGAACATTTTTCCCATTATTCTTATGCTTTTAGCCATTTTCTTTCTCATCAATATTACTAGTTTTTATCTTTTTCTTATTCCTCTACCTTGTTTGTGTAAAGTCTCTTCTTAGTGAAAGAAAAGATTCTCTTTTCTCAGTATCTTCTCTTTCATATCTATTACTCCATGCAACATTTCCCAGTGCCTCCTTGCATTCTGCTGCTGCTGACAAGTATTTCTTGCTACTCTATTTTGGTATTTCATTGAGCTGCTCTTAACCTGTATTTTCTTCCTCCTAGAAAGCTCCCTCCCTACTTCCCTCTCTCTGAAAGTCTGTTATTGAAACATTATACTGCAGGCCTCTCTTCTGGTTCTTCTTAGCATTTTTCCTTACTTAATTCTTCATCTCAAGATCCCATTTCCAACTTATAACACAACTTGTTCTCTAATCTTTCCTCTAAGGGGACTCTTTTTCACTCTATTCTTTTTCATAGTTATTACTCAAACTCTTTTGGTCCAGTCGTACAAAGAAATGAGATCTACCTGTATTTTTGACTTTCTCACAATGTACATTTCTGACTCCAAACAGTGACTTCAGTGAGAATATTTAAATGCTCAAAAACAAGCTCACATTTAAGTTTATTCTTAAAATCAAAGCTAGTCTGCTCAGCATCTTGCAGTGCTGAGCCCTTCACCCTAAAGGCTCTCCCATATACATGCCCACATACATATGCACACACTAACACACATACCTACATGCACACGCACACACACATATGTATAAACCAAGACAGTTTCAATAGTAGGAAATTCTAATCTAACACTACAGTCATGGAAATGCAAAGATCTGAAATATGGAAGCCATTATAATTAAAAGTAAATGTGCTAGGTGGACAAGTCAAAGTCATGTTTTCAAGCACCAGATTTTCAGTTTTCTGAAGTTCATACAGAGAATAAATCCTGCTTAAAATGAACAAGGGCTGGAATACCTGCAGATGAAGAGGAGCTACACTGAGAATTCCCCCTGGATTTCATCTCTCTTGTTCCCACTCTGTATGTCTTTATCCACTCCTCCAGCTCCCCAGCAGGTGCCTCGGGGAGGAAGGATGACGTGGCTGCTTCACTGCTGCTTTCAGTTGCAAAACCAGGTGTAGAGTAGCTACCAGAGAAGTGGCACCTAAAGGTCACCTATACCTGCTGCGCAACTTACACATGCTGGCTGGAACATCACTTAACACCATCAGTGTATTGAGACAAGACAAAAATAAATGAAGGAGAAAAAAAAAAAAAAACGTGACATGACCACGGTGCAGGGCCCTTGGGCTGGAGGGAGCTAAACACACCCCAACTTTCCTGGAACTCAGAATAAAACCAAGAAAAAATAGTACTTCTCCATACAGGCCTAGCAAGCCAGCAACACTACAGGCCATCCATCAATAACAAGTTTATACTTCCCTGAATCACGGCTGCAAGACCACCATTCCCTAGAGCAATATCATATTGCTCAGAAAATAGGAAATACACCCTTCCAACTCCACTCTTGAGATGGGCCAGTATTTAGATTTTAAGCTATAAAAGTACTTATTATATAAAAGACAACTCACCGTACTATGTACAAAAAATAAAACCAAGTATGCTGAAACTTTATATCACCTATTAGTAAGTAAAACAAAAGACTGTTTATTAGCGTACAATTTCAATGAAACCTCTACAACATTCCTTGCAAGCTAACTGTGGTAATGCCTTAAACAAAGGCTAAGGCAGCCATCATTTTCAAAATTCAAATATAAGGTATAATATACATGGCTGAAGGTGAGGCTACAATCCTGCTGCCATTCTGCATTGCAGAAAGTACAGTAACCTGATATTTCACATAAAGCTTCTCACAACATACAGATCTAGAGTAGCAGCCTGAGCGGACATTTGAAATTGTTCCTTCTGATGAAGTAAACAGTAAGTATAAATAGGAAGTACTGCCTTAGCTACCTAAATAGACAAGGTGAGCCCTGAAGTGGCAGGATGATGAATAGTGGTGCCCGTAAATAAACTCTCCATCAATTATTTCATAAAATGACTATGCCATGATGAAACTGCAATTTTAAGGGCAACTTAAAAGTATTTATCACATAAATTAATGAACAACTCGGGTACCTCTTCAAAATAAAATACCTGTGGCAAAGTAGTGTATGTACACACAGGTCAGTCTGAAAACTAAACATTTCAGCAAACTCCTCTGTCTTTAAATTCATAATCCTATAATCCTATCCGGGAACCTGCTGACTTGTAGGGTTGCATCAGTGTCATGCAGAAGTAGAAGGCATAAAGGGTAGTGAAACTGCTGGATTTCTTCAGATAGAAGAATCTGGAGCCAAAAGAGAAGGAACTGAGAAAGGAAATTGCCATTTCTGAAGAACTTGCTAGAATATGGTTTCAGAATTACTATTATTTATATTTTTTAATAGAAGAAACATCTCATTTCACAGGCATCACAGGCTGAACAAGAGTCTCTCCAAGGTGCTTGAAAGAAGGTTTTTCAGTACAGAAATATGCACTATACATTCACTTTCTAACCAGCAGCCCCTGTTCAGACCTTGCTGCTCTCCGTTAGTGCATCTCTGCTCCAGGCTTCATGGTGGTGTCCTGCACCTGAGCGCTCCTCAGCCCCTGCCGCACCAGATCACCCTGCAAAGCTTAGAGCTCCAGCATAGAGCAAGTCAACTTGGCTACCTTTACACTCAGGAGTTCCTAAATGTGTAATTTCAGCTGCTAAGAGGAGAAGGAAGCAGTTTCCAACAGGAGTAGCAGCAGCAAGTGACTACTGGTTTGTTAGACGCTCTCAGCTACACTTTCAGCTTCTTCACATAGGTCCAGAAGAAGAAATCTGCCCATGCCCACAGAAGATACAAAGTTTTTGAAGTGATGTGCATCAGAGACCTGCAGCAGTAACGGCAAACCCACATGCCTTGAATGCTCTCCTGGTTCTGCAGGAAGCAGCACCAAGGAGCGAGGCAAGACCAGACACAAAGCGCAGGAATATTCCACTCAGTAGCTGAGAGGAAAAGAGGCTGCAGTAGTTAGCACACTCCTCAAAGAGCAGGGGTAAGCTTGCAGGCACAAGAGCTTTGCTGAAAGTAAAACAGAAAATGAAAACTAAAATAGACTCTAGGACATAAGCACATAGATGAGAAAGCGTGTGGAAGCCCAGGCTAAGGAATAAGGTGACATTAGACCGGAATAGTCTGAGGGCATTGGAGGTCCATCAGGGTAATTTGGCAGGCTTCTTGCAAGAGGCTCCAAACGACCTCATCTCCTTCAGCCAAGAATCTGTATTTTCTGGTTTTTGGCATGTTGCTGAAGAGTGTAGGAACAAGCCAAACCCCTAAGTTATTTTCTGTAGGCTGATACAGTATAGCTGAAGGACAGTCAAATATTAATACTGCACTTATTTGAACAAACATGGAAAAGAGCATTTCTACAAAATGAAGTCCGCCAATATCACAGCTGTATGACAAAAAATGGCTAACATATGCCTACAGTCTATTAAAATGCACATAATTTGACTCCAAATGAAAACATATCTAACAAGTAATTCCATTCATCTGGCCCTTTTTCACCCAGCTTTAAGATATACAAATGCATGCCTTTTCACCACAACACAGCAGCTGCGAATGAAAAGGAGAGCATTCAAATGATCATTTTCACATCATATTCCATCGTCTTTTCACCAGCTTCTCCCCAGTCTTTCTTTGAGCCCCATTCTGTTACAAGAGAGTTGCTTTTTAGATCAATTCATATTTCCATAATCCACACTGCTGTTTCTCCCTCTCCTCCCCAGGGTGGACTAACCCCTGCATCCAGAGCTATGGCTCACAACTGTCATTAAGACCTACAACAATAACTAGATAACAAAGGAGCTGGGCGAGATGAGGCGAGGCAGCACCATATGCTGATCAAGTTCAACAGTTTTAACGTAGAAGCTCTATAAAACAAAACCATTGCAATCCTGAAAACAAGTATATTTGAAGTTGCCACCTGTCCTCAAAATTTCAAGAAAGTCAATTTTATAGCCTTCTATGTATTTGGAAAAAATAAACAAAAAAATCCCTAAGTATCAACAATCTTTGTTGGGATGCATAAAAATGATTAGAGTGTATCTTGGAATATTTGAATGCTTTAGTGTCTCAACGATCCTGGGTGTTCCCAGCATGTCTATAACAATAGTTATTCCACAGAGCATTTGTTAAAAATTTTTCATGGAACCAAGGAAATCAACAATTTACTGTATTTAAAACTATGCCTTCAGATGCCCTTTTTTTGCTGATAGCCTATCACTAGGATTTCCATATGCAAAGCATGCTCTTGGGTGATATTCTTCAAAAGAAACAAGGTACATTTAAAGCAAGATGAAAAGACAGGAAACCATAGGAAACTATCTTAACCTGAGAAGGTTTATTGGGAAGGCAGAAAGTTGTTGTTATCTCCTGTGGGTTAATCATTTACCCAAAAATTACACAGGACCAAGTCCTTAAATATCCTTAAACTAAAATAAATCAAGTATAGTTTCAGACAAAAATAATTTTGGAATGCAGCAAGCTTATTGGAATGATTCCTCCTTCCTCAGACCCATGTACTCAAACACTAATCAAACTTATTAATGCACAGAGAGGACAATTCCAACCTCCATCTGCGTCTCCACCCTTTAAAAAAAGGGTAATGCAAATAATAAAACTCAAGCAAGTGCCTAGGTAGCTAACATAAGCATCGGAAACGTGTTTAAAGCCTCCTTGGAAGAGGAGCACAAAGGCAGCAAAGGCAGCCCTGAGCACCCGCTCGGCCGCTCTCCTGGCAGGGCTCCTCGGGCACAGGCTGTCACAACGGCCTCCCGTGCATCACCTCAACACCGGCGACAGACTTCACTTTGCTTCTTAAAATCCAGCTTTTTCCAAGTATTCTTCTGTTTTCTAAATCTTAATAATATTACCTCCTTCATTCTGCCCTTCCTATAGATTTGCTGCCACGATCCATGGAATTAAGCATTCTATCCTGCAAGATACAGAGCACTTGGGTCCAATATGACATTCCCTTAAGCTAGGCTTAATTGAATTTAAGCTAGGCAAGAATTCATTGTCCTATCTTCTACCACTGAAGTGGCTTCTCCCAAGAATGTCTCCTGCCTTAGCAGCCACTAAAAAGGTCTTTCTGGCAGAAGACACTCTGGGGCAATAACCGGTCACATTAAAGAGTGACTAAAATCTCCTACAGATTTAAAAAACAACATCCAGAGCTATTGTAATAACTATTTTTGTAAGAAGCACTAGACCTCACCCACTTCAAAGGTTAAGTCAACACAAATGATAGCAGTAAGGATGATGCCTCATTTAACAGCCAGAAAAAAACCCTAGTACATAGATTTTCTTTAATCCTTATCCTATCTTTCAAAAATACGAAGATTTACCAAGTAACAGACACCGAGGTTTGAACATCTAATGCAACATAGTCCTGAAATGAATTTGTAATGCCAGAGGCTTTTCAACGTGCTGCTTAGGGCACTCTCATGCCCCCTGCGTACGCATGCATATGGAAAGGGCCTTCAGCTGCCTCGTGGTAAAGGCTCAATCCACATGTTGGGGCCACAGCCACCCCTGCAGAGTCACTTGAGCAGAAACCTGCACTGCCACCAAAGGAGCCACCCGTTCCTTGCAGCACTACTAGCACAGCCCTGCTGCCTGGTGACTCTGCCAGGAATGAGGGAACCTCATCAAGTGACCTGGCACTCAAGTATTTTTGGTTCAAGAACAGCTACGAACACGACCACTCCAGGGAGATCTCGGCATGGCTGATATTCATAGGACTTCTGTGTTGACTTCAGTGGCATGAGAACACAGCCAGAATCACTGCACCTCCACAGGGTGACACTATAAAGCCCTAACATATATATTTGGCACAGACACATTTTAAACAAATGTAAAGCTTTCCTTTTGTTAGCAAAAGCGTGGGTTTTTCCCCCTTAAAACAATTAATCCAATTGTTTTTAGAAATGTAATATCTTTTATTTATTCCAGAAATTATAGCACTTTTTAATAGTTTTTCTAAACAAATTTCCTTTCAAAACTGAGCTTGCAAACTTAAAACTCCAATCTAACCAGTGTGAATAAACAAAATGGGAGTTTCAGGATGCTTAAGAACACTCTTTATCATAAAAATTTCACTGAATTTGAGGGGAATTTCAATACACTACAGAATGGAGCTTGCAGGAATAGACATTCAAGAGTGGATTTTAAACAAAGAATATTCATATAGCCATGAAATGGCTACTGCCCCCCTAGACGTGCTCTGGAGAGGTTAACCATCCATGCTGAAGAGCTAAACTCGCACAAATCAAGACCCTGCACAAATCAAGACCCCCTCAAAGTTTTTCCAGAGTCATGGACATTTGCCATTGTCAAAACCATTTTTGCAGTGGTGATTCCAGTACAACTGTGAGTTATACTCTGATTATACTCTGATATCTTAACAAATAACTCTTCTAGCCTTTGCAGTTCTTGTTAATTACGTCCTTCTTTGGAATAGTACAACGGTACTTTGCACGTAGAGCCCTTCTCACACAATTCCATTGTTCACCTGATTTCTAGCCTTTGCAGTTCTTGTTAATTAAGTCCTTCTTTGGAACAGTACAACAGTACTTTGCACGTAGAGCCCTTCTCCACACAATTCCATTGTTCACCTGACGGGTAATGGGAATCACTAAAGGTAACCATCCCCACCATCAGAAGAAAAGCTTTCTGAAACACTCTAAGCAGAGAGCGTTATTTCTCATTTCCTTCATTGGAGTATTTTATTTTTCATTAACTTATCTGATGGGGAGGAGAAAAGGGTTTCCCTTTTCCTTATTCTAGTGATTAGAGAACTACCAACTATTAAAAAAAAAAAAAAAAAAAAGCACTGACCTGCAGTCTGGGCAGAGCAGAAAAAAATTGCACATTCTTTGGTGGTACCAAAGCTACAGTGGTTCCCCCCGCCCCGATCATGCATAGTTTCTACAGGGTCTTATGCAGACGGAATGTTTTGCAAAACTAAGTTTTGCATTTGCATTCTCAACATCCGAGAAACAGGAGACAAAGAAGTTCATATACTGCATAGCATAAAAGAAAATGGCAGCCGAAAAGAATAAGAGATTTATGGGAATAAGTAAGCACCGAAAAATTGGAAAGTACTGAGAGAAAAATGTGAGAAAGAGGAGGAACACATCAAAATTGCATAGACAAGTTTTTTGTTTTTTCGTTTTTGTTTTTTATTTGCATTATGAAAGCAACAAAAAGGTGACATGATAAACTGTAGAAAAATTCGGGAGGCGAAGAAAATATTTTGCCCACTGTTATCACATCACTGTGCAAACAGACAGCCCTTAGATTTTAGGAGAGATGATTCTTTGGGATACATCCAAAAACTAACTCACACATTTTACATTTAAAATAGAAATGACTGGAAAAAAGGAAAAGAGTAAAAATCTTATTTTGTCTTGAAATATTCTCCCAAACTTCACTGAAATTACCCTAGTTTCAGTAAGTCTCACTAAAAAAAAAAAAAAAAAAAAAAAAAAAAAGTAAATCTGATGAAATTCATATCTTCAAGACAAACGTACTGAGTTCAGGACACACACACACCCCCTTTGTGCTCATTTCACTGATTTGGCTCTAGACCTTGATATAAAAGTAGTTACTTCTTTTTTTTTTTTAGGTCCACTGATTATAACAGTAAAATTTCCTTTGGGAAAAAAAAAAAAGTTAATATATATTATTTTCCAGAAGCCTCCGCTCCAATCCCTTGCAAGCAGTTTACCTGAAGCAGCAGCTTCCCCACACTATTGAGGCAGCCTGAGGTACCCTTGTTTTTATAGACTAGCTCTGTCTATTGCATCTTTATACGATTCCCCTCCAGTCTTCAGTGGGCTTCATCTTCTAATCATATTTCTACACCAGCTGTTCACTGAATAACCTTCGACTTTGAGTAAGCTCCTATTTTTCTTCATACATAATTTTTTTTTTTTTTTTGTTCTTTTTAGATCAAGTCTTTCTTAGGGAAAAGGAGAAGAACAAAGCAAATCAGAAAAACAGAATTTAAATCATAATGAAGCTCATTCAGCACTGCAGAAAATTATCAAAACTTGGAGGATGTCTTGCTAGGACCACATAACAGCACACTTGGCTCCTATACCATTTATCATATACCATTTATCAGTATCTCATAAGTAGCACATGTTTCTGACGGATGAAATTCCCTAAGCAGACATCCTACCTTCTATGTTTGTATATTTATTCCTTTCATCATGAACCACCTTACAGCTGTCTTTACAGAATCTTGTATTATTAATTAAAAAAAAAAAACAAGATCCACTGTTCAAACATAATGAGAAATGTTTGACTCAGTAATAGTCAAAATGGAAGAAAAAAGACAGACACTTATTCTATTAAGCTTCTTATGCATTTCTCTTTAAAAAAGTTGAAGTATTTCCATAGAAAAAAAGCAAAACTGATAAAATAATCAAATGGAATAATTTTATTTAGTTCTATTATTGATAACTTTACTAAAATATTCTACCAAAAAGATCTAATTAATAGCTTTGCCATTGTTGCAAATACTGAAGTAATTTTTCAGTGCAGAATGCATAAACTTACCACTGAGGATTAATTATTTATAAAATCTAGGGTTTCGATGCTTTCAGAATCAGCAAGTTTCAATCACTGTCTCTCATAAAAGACCCTGATTTTTTTTCCTCAAGAAAAATAGCTAGAGTATCAATAAAACAATATAAATTAAAAGTATAAAATTGTAAAGATTAGGGAACAGAAGTCAAAGGTTCAAACATTACAAGTGTATACTGAACCACCTGGAGCTGTTCAGCTTTTCTGTTTGTGGTTTTTTTTTTTGTTGTTGCTGCTGTTACAATTTATTACCTTAATATTTGGCTTCCTAAGATTAATTGTAAAGATTTCTTGATAAATTCAGCATATATTGAAATCTAAAAGAGACAAAGCTCCAACACTTTCAACAGAGCCATCTAATAAAATACTCTATATTAAAAATAAAGTGATGCAGAGAGGCAGAATTATATATAGTGCTTCAAAACTATATTGCGTATTCCTGTCACAAATGCATTCTAATTATCATCCCACCAGTTGGGTGAAGACTTCCTTGCTGATATCATTAGCATCTGCCTTTCTACAGCTGAATAGGAGAGCTTTTTATTATTATTCTAACATAAAAAAAAAAGTTCAATCTCATGTTTCCAACCTGGTCTCCGAAGTCCTCCGGGAACTTCCACAGTACCACTGGATCTGTAAATAATTGACAGACAGCATTAATCAGAGGCAAAGGAACAGAGTATTACAGTCAGAGTACATTAATATTAAAGAGAGGGTCAGCTTAGCTTCAGCTTAGCTTCAAGCTTTGAGGCAAGTGGAAAAATGTACCCAAAAACTAAGGAAGATACTGGATTATTAAAAAGACCTATTTCATATTTATGAAGCTATGTTTATTGTTTTACATGCAATAAGAGGTTATTATGTACTGAACCACTTTCATATTTAACTTTTCCTTTCCTTTTAGTCTCCAACTACCTCATTTTTAGGTAGGTATTCAATCTTCACATATTAATTTTATTAATAATGTGATATGAAATTTCCTACCATTAAGGAAAGGAAAGATGTAAATATAAAAAAAAGTGCAATTAAAATACAAGTATAATGAAAATCCCTGAGCGTACTGATTAATCTACTTGAATAGCTTTGTTTTCCAAAACATTTTTTAAAAATATTTCAATTATATCTTCAAGTTTTCATTACCTATTCTAAATTGTTAATTCTCAAACAATGAGGATTGCTTATATTACAATGAGAATTATGCCATATTTTAGCTTACAATTAATAGCACTTTGTATGAACAGCAGTCTGCACCATAACTGTGCCCTCAAAATAGAACAGTAACGTCCAGGCCACTGGATCTTCCACCTCCTATGCCACCTCCTATGCCATCTCCCCCAACTTCTAATATGAAACTGTATCACAAATATTCACCAAGCTTCACTACATCACTGGATAATGGATGAGTGCTGCCATTTCTTCATATGCCTGAAGTGAAAGTACCTGTCTCACTAAAAGCCAAAGGCAAGTCAGTGTCCGAAGCTGGATGACAGCCCGAGTTCCGCAGTTTCTGCGCACGCTGCGGCTGGAGCTGGGCAAGCGCTCCGGGTCCCACACTGCAGGCCTGCGTGCCCGAGGGGCTAACGCCAGGAGCCACCTGCAAGCAGGAGTCCCAAGAAACGGCCTGACAACATTCCCAGCATTTTGGCTGCCTCGGAAGTTGCTAGGATTCCTTTCTGCTGAAGAGCCAAGGCCTCTGAGACCTAGTCAGCTTTCCACTTCTCCCAGCAGCCCCCAAACCCAGTGCTACCTGATAAATCAGAAGCTTCCCTCTTATTGCTCTATTTACCCCAGAACTAGAGGGGGTCTTCCCTCCTGGCAAGGCAGGGAGGTTGCAAAAATGATGCTTTAAAGAAGGGGGAAACATCATCCCTAGTGATACTGCCATTCCCAGGCACTGACTGCAAACCCCATTACTCTCCAAGCAGCCCCACGGCTGCCTTGGCCTCGGCCACCGCCGCAGATCCTGCGGCCGGCAGCAGGGTGCCCCCCTGCACCGCCCCAGGGGTGCCGCGCAAAACCCTTCATCACCACAGCCCAATCTCAGCCTGCCTTGCTAATGCGCCCGGCTGAGAACACGAGTCTAGCGGCTCCTATTCACACCTGAGGAGCTGCCACAGTTGATATTTGTGGAAGATGACCTATCCTGCAGCTCTCTCCATCCTCCATCCACCCAGGGCAACAAGAGAGGAATGCTATGCTTACACTTAGCATGAGCAGCACCTGGTATAAAGAGATGTTAAAGAGTGGTGCTGAACATAGTCACCATTTAAAACGGAAATTTCCCCCTCCTCCCGCCGCCCTGGGATGTCTTCTGCCTATCCAAATCACAAACCTGCCTCTGGGATGGCCAGACACAGCAGGATTTTGGAGAACTGTATTGTAAAGGATTTCATATTTGCATTCCAGTTGCTATCATGAAAAAAGTTACTACAGGCAAACTGTGACCTCATCAATAAATTCACTGAGCAGCATGCACGGTAACAGCTATCAAATTCTGAAGGTCAAATAATTACAAATTACTTGCTAAAAAACACCAGAAATTGTGCAAAGGACATCTTAAAAGTGCAGAACTGCGGCCCTATGTCCACACACACTTTGAGCGTGAATTTCTTGGCAAATAAGCAATCCCACTGGACTCCCACCTGCTCCTGTTGACCTCCCTTACGCCAGTGCAGATATTTCTATGGTTATAGAAAACAGATCAGAGAACTAACCAAGTTCAAACTCTTCTTCTGGATTTTTTCAGGTTACTGTCAACTAGACAAAGCCCAGAACACAGAAGATAGACTGGGGATGGGAAGTTCTGGAGGGAAAAAAGTGGGACTACTTCACAAAGCACTCGGAAATCCAAGCCGGTCACTAGTTACATCCATCCCCCCCTTCTTGTCCTGGATTTCCGAATCCTGGTTCTACTACCTAGAGTTGCTTCTAGGTAAAAAGAGTGCGTGGCCCTTGCGTCTCCCTCCGCAGCCCCTCCACCCCCTGCAGCACAAGGAGCTCCAGCAAGTTCTGCTGGGCACTGATATTTTCATACACATCCTGGGACTGCAATCCAGCGTCCCTCTCCTTTCACTAGCTTTTCACAGAAGGCCTCTCCGATATTGCTTTAAATTCCCACACTCAAAACAAAAAACCCAACAACTTTAAAGTAAGCGCCAGCTTACTGAACTGCAACTTTAAGAACATATATTTCCTTTCTCTGCGTTCTTCTTTGAATTTCAAACAAAAAGGCATAGTAAATCACAAAAGGATAATTGAAAACAGCAAGAGTAATACTCCAAATACTCCTACCTCCTTAAAAGATTCCTCAGAAACATAACCAACTCTCAAGATTAATATTCTTAATTCTGTTTTTTTTTTTTTTAATAGTAGTGTTACAAATAAAGTAAGAATTTTACACCTTCAATACTTCTCCAAGAGCTTTGATCCAAATTTTGCATTTGTTATTACTGGCTTTTAACTGGTTATTTCAGTTGTTCCTTGCCACAGATTTATTAAGTAAGGAAATTGGATATGACTTATGCCTCAAAAGAAATTCCCGTTTTCTTTCTATTCCTTCACTCTCTGAAACCAAACCCCAATACCTAAAAAAAGCTTTAGGATTTTAAGAAAATTATCTGAGCATCTGTTTGGGCTTTTTACGGATGATTATGTTTGTTTCTACTTTTGGAGCTAGACTCAGGCAGCATCTGACACATCTTTGTAGCAACTTCTCACAAGCGCTGCACAAGAAGAAACAAAAGGGTACTGATTTAGGGAAAAAAAGAGAGAAAGTATAATCCGATTTTGCAACTTTATGCACTTTATCTTCAGATTTACAAAGACTGATTTTTCTTTTCCCTGAGGATTACTTTCCAGATACCCCATCTGATCTGGTGATGTTAGGTCAATTTTATGCTGATTTTATGGGTGAGAGGATGAGAATGGCACAGAAATAGCTGTTGCTATAGCTGGCCGATGAAGTGCAGATTTTATTTTCATTTTTCAAACAGACTTCGGACACATGCTCAATTCTAAATGTATCAGGCAAGAGGAAAATGTTAAGTGCACACCTAAATAAGCACATATGCCAGAATGGTGCACATGTAATATGTACATACAGACAGACCTGCACATGCATGTGTTACTTCTTCCTCTACTTACTGTACCCAGCATAAACATTTCTTACAAATGTACTCATTTAGCATGTGTTAAAATACTTCACAGTTTTTATAGATAAATATATATATATAAAAAATACAGCATTTGAAAGTGTATCCAACAAGTACAAACCCCACAAGCTTATCTCACAGTGGATGGATGGGCTGCACAGCATATATTAGCATAAAACTATACAGTATTTTCTAGCATCAAGTTTCTTTTTGAGCTGTAAGCAGCCAGTGGAACATTTATGCATATATTCACACAAATACACGCGCACACACACACACATATATCTATGCGTGCATATATATGTTTACTGAGAGAAGAATGCCATTCCTTAGTCTTCAAAAGGGAGAAAATCGCCGTAACTGCAACAAGGTTACAATAAGCTCCATGACAAAAATCCTAATTTCTAAAGGAGAGCATTTAAGGAAAGGTCATGAGCTTTAATTAAAATTTGCTATAATGGCATTTTTAGTCTAACAATGCAACTAGAGTAGCACAGCACATTGGCATTACCCGTGTCTGAAAGGTGAAGAGAAAAAAATCCTGGCACGGTGTTTTAGATACTGAGAAAAACATTTCATTCAAAGCCATGTTTCACATGTTGTATCCTTTAACACCATGTTTAGATTAAAAAATAGAAGGAAGGTAATTTATTTAGAATGGAATCAAAAGTTATAAAAACAGGGGAAATATACCCTAGATATTGTGTCTACTTTGAAAGCATATTTATACCATAAAAGCCACAGTTTCTAAAGCCTCCAAAATTCATATTTAAAAAAAGACTCTTGCTTATAAGCAAGCTTAAAGAATATTTGTTTTCCTTAACTGCCATATGAAGAGACAATATTTCATTCTTGAAATTTCATCCTTATCACATAGCAAGCCACAGGGAAAGCTGGTACAATAAGGGAGTAACACACTAGGTTAGACTGCAGTCACCTAAAGAAAATAATTCCCTGAGGCATCACTCATTTCAAGTGTGCAAAGATCTGTACAAATTTGCTCTGCAGACACCCAAAATAAAGTTTCAATGAGTAGATTTTGGTCTGACCTTTAGAAATAGAATTACTTTGCATTTTACAAGTAGCCTAACAGCATATCATTAACTGAAAACAAATGTTATGATATCTAATATATATTTTACATATTGTGAATTCACTTACATGCAATGGATTATTTTAGTGAATAATACTGTGTGGCTCCTCCTAACCTATACTGTCCCTATGGCAGGTTGAACCTCAGAAGCCACCAAAGAGGAAACTCTTTATTATATCCATATACATGTACATGCATGGTTATCTCCCCATGCACATTCTTCAAAAGAATGTGGTCCATAGTCCAGCACTGGCACAGAAAGCAAGGGCTGCCACAAGACTAAGAGCTCCGAAAGGGATCTAATGCCAAGTCCGCTTTTCCCATTTTGCCAGGCTCTCAGACCTTCTACATGTGGAGGGTGAGCCAAGCCCAGTCCAACTTCATCAACGTTACACATCTGATCAACAGAAGCAGCTCCACAAAGCAGTACATGTTCTATTGGCTGGGGCCAGCTCGCACAAGAAAGCACCGTGCCCCCAAGCTCCCTCCTCGAGAAGCCGTGTGTGCTCCACCACCTGCCCCGGCCTGGCATTTACACCCGATACCTAACGCCCAGCCCAGCGGCCCCACGGAGCTGGAGGAAAGCCACGGAACAGGACCACAGATTTCCCCGCACTACCTGCACACCGGCAGCTTCCCAGATCTGTTGCTTGCTGGAGAGACTGCCCCAACTACGAGTCAAAAGCAGCTACTTGACCACAACTGAAGGGCTACAGACCTACGAGATGGGAGATCATGCATTGCCTCATCCACAGTGAGCCTCACTGCTCAGGACTGCCACCGGTGTGAACGGCAACCTCGACTCTGTCCTCAAATGAGGGTCTATTCTAATCCTCCCAGTCTTTCCAAGGCCTCCTGTTCTGGCACTTCATTCTTACCATTCAAAAAGCCTCCTTAAAACCCAACCCGAATCTTTCCAAACGCAACCTAGGCCCATTTCTTCTCCCGAGTGCGCTTTATTCCTCCCAGAGGTCTTCTACATCCTTAGGGATGCTCTCTCCCTGCCAGCCTTTCCCTTCATTAAGCAAGCTCAAATTGCTTCGCATTTGCTACATTACTTTTTGTTTCTCTTTTAAACTATCATTCTTGCCCTTCTTGGAACTGTCTCTGAATGCTCTAAATCTTTCCATAAGTGTGTAATCCAGAACTGAAACAAGCATTGCAGTCACAACTTCGTCAATGCTCAACACCACAGGATTACTTCACAGCCATTTTTAGCTATGCTCTTTATGAACTTCAGCACCATGTCAACATTAAAGAACAAAACAAAAAAGCAGGATGAAATTCCTCATTTGTGTTCGGCTACGGTTTCTTGCATTTCCTTATTTGAGAACCGCTACTGGGCGGTTGTTCTGCTTCTCGTGCCCCCCGATATCGCTGTCACACTCGGCCCAGCTCAACAGCACTGTATCTTTAACAGCTCCCCGGTTTAGTGGCAGCTTCAGCTTCACATACGCTCTCCAACACTGTGCAGGAAGGAAGAGACCCCCGAGGTCCCCAAACAACCAAAACAAAAGCAAATGCAGACACTGACAGACACGTCGTGCCTGCTCATTCCCTCCACCAGCCAAGGCACTTGGGCAACAGGCTGGAGGCCTTAAAGACAGAGCAACAGATCCCAAAGGGGCCCTAGTTCTACCCCACTGCCAGATCCAAGAATGGATTCCTGCAGCAAAGTTTGAAGGATCCTGTATGACTACATGAAAATCCACAGGAAGATGCATAAAGGAAGTAATATGAACAAGCTTTATAAGTATCCTTGAAAAACTGTGATCATGCCCAGCAAAAGCCATCCCAGGGCAGGCTGGCCTGCAAAGGAAACACGTCCAGGGCCGGCCTCGCTCCCGCTCAAGTGCCCCTGGGGTCGCGCATGGAGGCTCATCGGCCTGCAGCAGCGCATAAAAGGAAGGTAAATTTTCAGCAAGCATCATGGCATTTTCTTTATAACCCAAATCTTTCCAAGTGTTCACATGAATACTGACTTTTCTCATCTATAAAAAGTTAAAAAAGAAAAAAAAAAGAGAGAGAGAAGAAACAATCTTTTGACAAGAACGTATCTCTGCAAACTTTGAAACCGATGCTTGAGTAGGTGGATAGAAATTAAGGGTGATTTCTCTCTTTTTTTTTCTGAAAGCTATTTTTAGATGATCTTACTAAATTTTAAATCAATTTCCAACAGAGGTAAGATAAAAGTCTACTTCAGAGACTATCTGAAGCACTTACCAATCTTGAACAAAGTGCTAGAGACACGTAAATGCTTATATACCCTTACACAGTTGAAGATACAGTCTCAAATTATGGACTCCGTTACACACTCCTCCTGCGTCAGCATGAACACAAGGAGGTGGGGCTGCTGCCCTGCACAGTACGTGCGAAAACACCCAAATGACGAGGATTGAGATGATCAACTCCTCTACAACCTGGTCGGCCAACGTCTCTCTCCTCTGCTTCGTTTTGGGGAATGATAATAGGAAAAGGAAGTTATTCTGTGTGAACTTTTCCACCCGTATGAGGCTGCAGCTTCACGCACGTGTCACTAGGTCCAACTTATGGGACTGTGGAATTTGGTTCATCACAGTCCAAATCTTTTTGCATCATTTATGATCTCACTCATCTACCTGAAAACATTTTAGCTCCTAAGTAGAGTTTAGAAGCAGATACGACTCTCAGTCCTGCAAAGTCTGAATAGAGACAAGCATGGAAAGGTTTCTAGAGAGACCAGAAATTAAACTACAGTACATTTGATGCAAACTTAGAAAAATGAGTCACACGCAACACTTTAAGAAGTATTCAAAATATTACAATTCTGAAGTGTTCCACAGGAAAAATACAAGCGAGTATGACACATTAAAATATTAAAATACATATTTAATATTTTAATATGTTAATATATTCTTGTACGTAAGTATATTTAATTATATTTAATATATTCTCAACTTACAAATCTATCCCTATAAAGGTAACTTCACAGAACACAATACCCACCACCCAATCAGCTTTTAGGAAAACAACTTCTAAAAACCTTTGCAGCAAGCAACAAAATATAAAAATCACCTTTCATGCATTCAGATAAAGAGGGTAAGTTACTGAGTCGTAACTTCTCCAAAATTTCAGAAGGAATTAGAGATAAATTAAAAGCACTCTTCCATGCCATCAAACTGGCAGATGATAAGTACCATCTAAAAATGCAAGCAGCTAGCCTAATTAGCACACATTCAAGTTGGTAATGGGACAAAAATTGCAAACACATGCTGGGAACATCATCTCAGGTAATCCTCTTGATAGTATCAGAGAATAATTTCAGAGAGTAAAACACAGCTAAGGTAAAATGAAACAGATTAATTAAGCAGCACAGTACTGTGCCTGGAGAGGGGCAGTCTGCATGAAGGCTTTGGTTTCTCTTTTTTCATCGGCACAGGATAGACAAAAGCCGCCCTGCCAAGTAGAGCTGGTCTTGTCCTGGGGCAGGAGCATGGACTAGATGGCTGCTCAGTTCCCCCTCCAGTTGCACTTTCTCCAGAGCTGTAAAGTGACTCCTTGTGGGAGAAAACATCGTTGGGAAGAGAGCAGGGCCAGGAGGCCTGGGGTGCTGAAAGCAAGCAGGGAGGAAGAGGCAGGCAGGGGAGGAAGGTGCATTGCTGACAGCTGCCCTTTTGGGGATGAAAAGCTTCCAGTTGTTGCTCTGCCAACACAAGAATACAATGAATAAAGCAGGAAGGATGCATCAGTCTCAGGCCACGCATTTACAACCACATTTAAGCAGTAAGTACAATTGACTTTGTTCAAGTAGCTCTCAGTAACAGAGGTCTCTAAACCAAGTTTTCTAATACTGCTATTGTTCAAAGATAAACATCTGTTATACAAATAAACAGCAGCAATAACTGAAATAGCTTTCTGACTCAATATAGCATTTTAGGACTGCAACAGTCAGGAAGAGACCAACTGTTGTACGTGTTTTCACAAACAAAAATCAGATAAATAACAACTGCAGTCACAAAAGAGAGGGCTTCCAGCAGAACAGACTGAGCCTTTCAGGCGCAGAGCCGCTTGTTCCCAACTCGCTAGGTGAGGGGCCGAGGCCGAGCGCGGCCCTGCGGCTCCCGCGTCCGGGGATCAAAGCCGGGCGGCCCCCGGGCGCCGCAGAGGGGCCCGACGCGCCGCGGAAGAGGGAGGCAGCTACAGCATTTCCCGAACATCAGCAATCAAAAGGAAGAACTAGGATAAAATAGATTGCAGAAACTTCATCAAAAAGTGAAACTCAGGAACCCTTGCCAACTTCTCTGGCACTTAAAGAACGTCAGATTAAAGGAAATATGCAAATGGTGCCACCGCCAAAGAGACATGAAAGTGCAGGGCCGCGCGCGTCGCCCCGGCAGCGTGGGCTTTGCTCATCAAAGGAACGCCGAAGAAAAACTTTTATGGGAATGTTAAGTCTGTTCCTGTTCTATTTCTCAGAAAACTTATTATAGAAAGCAACTGCTTTCTTAGAAAAAATTCTTTTCATTAAAGAGTAAGAAAATATATTTACAAAGTTACACCAAATTTTAAGAATCAAGATATAGACGAAACAGAGCCCTTCTAGAAAGTGGCACCTTGCAAGACTGTTCCCAGTGTTGAAATCTGAAAGAAGGCAGTGGGCTACAAGTAATCCTACATACTAATCTGTCAACTTTTACTTCTTTACTTGCACTTTATGCATTCATCTGCAGTCCTACATCACTAGTTTCAAACAGTTGCTACTTCAGCAAATAGCAAACAAATACGAGACAATAAAACACTAAGCCCATGAACATACACGGCTGTACTTAGTTCCTTGACTGCTGCCAACTCTAAAATTTTAGTTACTGTCACTTTATTGACTTTAGGTCAGTTACGAAAGAGGAAGACTTCCAAGAACTACATTTGCCTGCTTGTAGGCTGCATATCCTTTAGGCTGTACATCCTGAGACTATTTTGTGTTTTTAAGTGCTTACATAGTAATCTCAATTGCACATTTTGCAAGGTGCTAAACTTCCATTAAGCTTTAAAAATTTCCTACAATCTGGCTAGAAGGCAAGTCTAACATCTCCCTTCCCCACATCATTCCCCTCTTTCTACACATCAAGACCAGTGGCCTCTGCCTGCCTTCAAGTCATCCAAAGGCTTATATCTCATTTTGAAAAATTACTTAAGCAGTAAACCCTGCTTATTAATTATTAATTAAAATTATTAATTTATTATTGTTTAATTATTAATTATTTAAGCAGTAAACCCTCCCTGGCACCCAAAGAGAATTTTTGAGAGTGTGACTTTCAACATTTTCCCTTTTAACTTTTCTTATGAAAACTAAAGGGGGACCTAACTGACAAGCGTGTCAACGCGCAGGCAGCACCGTGGGGCGGCTTCTCTTCTCGCTCTGCAGAGGACATCTTAGGTGCCTGTCTCTGCTGCAGTCGCAGCCGTGGTTGCAAGGCAGCACATTTGCAAAACAGAAAGGGGAGTTCTGTATCAGTCCTTTTTTCTCTCAAGTTCAGGAACATAATTATAAAGACTGAGTTCTCGCAGGTAAAATGGAAATGCCTTTTTCCTTGTAGGAAGCTTTTCCCAAGGAAAAGGCCTTTAGCTGCAGCTGAACACAAGTTAGGTAGGCTTGCAAGCAAGCTGAAAACTATCTGACAACTGAAAATAATTTCTAAAGCATTAATGCTTGTGAATACCTCCAAAGTACAAGTTACTCAGGGAATTAATGGCACAAGGATTTGTATCTTTCACTGCCAGGAAATTTTAAAAAACAGTTCCAGGAAGCCAGTTATTATATGGTGCTTATTGCAATTCAGGATTTTGTTTTTAATGGATAGTAAAACAGAGAAACAATCTACAAATGCAAAAGCCTCTTGGTCTTTAAACAAAAGGTACCCATTAAATTCTCCTCTATCGCATACACAATGCGCACGCTGAGCCGGCAGGTGAAACCCAGTCACTACCCACCATTATAAAGTCACGGCAATGCTACAGCTTTCAAGTAACAGCCATTGCTACCCCGGCCAAGTGTCACCTTATCTCAACCTGTATTTAAGTGCGGAAGTCTGTGTACATCTTACAGTAGAGGCACTCATGAGATTCAATGGTTGCAAAATTTACCATAGTTTTATTTAGGAGTACTTCTAATTTTAACTTGCATCATCATAATTCCTCTCACTGTACTCAGTAAATCAAGAATGTGAAAACAAAGAGCAAACTTTAAAGTAGTCCAGCTAATAGCGTCCATGGTTCGAACCAGGGCCTGGCAGAGACCCCAGCAGAGCGCACGGCGCAACACGTCTCAGAGCCGGCTGCTTCTCAGAATTCCCACTGGAAACCCTAAATAACGGAAATTCCCCAAATAAATACACGTTCCCCTCTTATGAGCAGGTAGCTGGTCAGAACTTCTAGCCCAAACTTGCTATTTCTTTCAGAGGGCAGGTCAATCCCTTTGCCCAAGAATTTGTTACCACCGGAGGAACAGAGCAGTAAGTCATTTCAGCTAACGAGGGTACAAAGGAGGAGTCTTTTGGGCTGCAATGCTATTAGCCATGCTTCAGGATAAACCCTTAATCAGGGTGAGAGTTCATTGCACAGAAAGTGCACAGATAAAACGAATATGTTCAGCCCTCATTTGGTCTTTTTGCAAGACAAGCAGAAGTTTCTTTTTCCTGCTAAGTCTTCAGAATGAGCTTGTAAAATGTGGCAAAACTGCATGCCCTTTGGAGCTGCAGTGTTGCTCTTCATTTTTCTGGTTTTCACTTGTAACTCAGAATGATTTACAGCTCATAAAAAGGAGGACATAAGCACTGACTAAAGACATACCAAAAGAACAAGAAGTGAACATTATATATGCCTGCACATTTAAAAGGTTTGAAGAACAAAACAACAAAATATTAAAAATAACAAGATACTTCTGTTTTTTCCACCTTCAGTGCCTTGTTCAAAGCCTTCTCGGTGAGACCAGTGTACAGAGACGCAGTGAAATGAACAGTGGCTGAGAGAACACCGCTAACTTAATTCACATCTAAAATCCAATACTCATTTTATATCTAGTTCTGAAAAGATGCAAAGCTAGCTCACTGTATCACCTTGGAAATAAGGCACCTTACGCAGGTTTTTAAGTCTGGGCTTTCTTTTAAATCAAGGTACAATGTTTAGAGTTCTTAAAAATATTGTGGGCTATGTGATATCTTATATTGGTGCTGCAAGACTGATTGTGAGAAGAATGTGGAAGATCATGAACATTACTGCCAAGCTAAATGTAGTAATGAAGAATTAAACCTCTTTCACTTCAAAACCTACTGCAGGTGGCCTGCTCTTCAGCTCTAACATGTCAAGAACGCCTGACCAAAGAGGGAGTCCAAGTAAGAAACTAGTTAAAACACTATTTTTTTGTGGAACCTACACAGATCACATACAGAAAGATAGGGAAAAGATGGCACATACAAGAGACTATCTCCAGTATGCTACGGGTGCCTGTGTTATTCTTGCCTAATTCCCTTTAGGAAATAGAAATTTTGATATCAACTTGGACATGAACCTGGGGCTATGTGTGAGCTTGTAAAGCAAACAGCCCTGGAGGAGAGAGGTCACAGGAGATATGGAGGAACATTCAAAGCCATTTTTACCAGATGCTTGTCAGAAAGCATATAAAAAGCGCTCGGCCTCCGCCTCGGCCTGCGCGGGGCCCAGCCAGAACCGAGGGGAGGAAGGGCCCGTCCAGCACAGCCGCTCTGGACACGGGCAGGATCAAGGGCAGCAATAAACTCAAGGATGAAAACTCGCCCTAGACACTGACCTTGATGTGAGCACTTCTGGTTTGTGCCAGAAGGGATGCGAATCTTGAAATGGGCCATCTTCAATATTTGGGGAGCGCAAGCAGGAGTGAAATGCCGTCAGTGTCTTCCTTCTATTGCGGGAGTATCATTCATGATGAAACATTCATGTTTTATCATTATACCAATTCAGTGGCTTCCAAACACAAAATACATAAAGGAATCCTGCCAGCTTTCCATCTGGACTGATTAACGCCAATCTAGCATAAATCTGCAGCGAGGCAGGACACCGTCAGGAAAACACTCCCCACTACAAACCCTCCTCGCACGGCTTCCAGGCAGCGTCCTTGCCGAGCACCTCACACCCACCGCTCCTGGGACGCAGGGAGCTCGCAGAGCCGAGCCCCACCAGGGACAGAGCCCGGGCGCCACGAGGACTTGTATTTTTATTATATGTTAACTAGCAGAGATACTGCTTTCAACCTCTATTCGCCTCATCCTACGGTTACACTGTGAAACAAGGCTGGTGCACGGCTCGTGATACTAAGCTCATGTACAGAATAAACACAATCGTTACAAAAACATAAAGGGTTCAACAACCCTCCACCTGCGCTTTATCTTCACCCTCCTGTTAAAGCATAGATGGTCTACATGAAATCAGACTTCCCTTTTTGCTCTCAGGCTGTCCTCGCAATGGATGGGAGCAGAGCAGCACTAACAGCTCTGACAGGGCCATTTCAGGCCTGGGTGCCTACAGCACCAGACCTGAAACATTCCCAACTGTGACAGCCCCAACTGTACCAGACTATGTTTCCGAACTTTATATATACACAATGTAGTCTTCAGTAAACTAAATGTAAACAATCATAAACATTCTCAGTTATACAGAAGTCTTAAAACCGTAACAGCTGCATTGTTTAGCCATGGGCTAAACACATATAGTTACTATATGAGTAAACAGCTCATAGATTTAAGTTCATTAAAATATCATTTTAATATATATCTTTTCCAACTACTTTTGATGAGGTATTCATTTTTTCCTTGGTTGTTTATGATACATTAAGCCTGAGTAAAGATGAAGGAGCATGGATCAATAAGTACTTTTTTTTTTTTTCTTTCTTTTTAAACCTTGGTTTTTCATCTCGCACCCAACCTATTTTAATACCATGGAGGGGAAAAATAAGCTCATCAGTCACCTGATGGAGTAATTCAAAACTTAACCAAACAGGGCTAATGGGTGAGAATTGAATTGAAAACACCTTGACAAAGAAAGCAATTTCTTTTCTTCGCACTCCTCAGAAGCTGTGGGTGATCACTGTAATCGAACCATCAACAGCGAGGGGCCATCTGTCCCAAGGGCCCTCCACGTGAGCAGGAATCAACAACAAAAAATTTTAAAGGCTGGAGCACATGCACTCAGCCCGGAATGGCCCATGACAGGCAGCATGCAGCTGAAAACCCATGTTTTGACATTTTTCACATACCAATCTTTAAAGTCAACACTGAAGTTCTGGTAAGAACAAAACATGAAAAACAAGTTAAGAGGCCGCTTACAGAAAGAGCAGTGTTACCCTGACAGCTAATAAACCTTATAAGCAGCTGAGATCTTCACTCTGTCACAAAGCACTGTTTTGGTATCCAGGAACCAAGTTTTTTTTTAAAAAAAAAAAAAAAAAAAAAAAAAACACCTTTATACTAGCATTTAAGTTGCAAACTCTACAGTATTAGTCCATGTAGCTAATGATATCCTAGTCACAAACCACTTAGAATTACCAAACCCTGTTGGTTTTGTAGCAAACAAAGACAACACTAAGATGGGATCTTCCCAGAGGTTTCCGAGCCAGTGGCTGCACACAATACGGTTTAGGATACGTTCTCAGAGAAGGAGACTCCAGGGAAAGGTGTCCCTGGAGCCGCGAGCACTGGGATATGCAGTGTCGCAGCCTGGGATGCTCCCATGCTGGGGCTCTCCCCTCGCTTTCACGGGGACACCACACATGGCCACAGGTTAATGCTATTTACCTCCTCAGTACTTCCCTACCAGAAAATACGCTGTTTCCTCCTAAACCAGACCGCCTGAACCAGCTGCACTGCCCCGCGCGCTCCTCTAGCTGCCGCAGAGCTCTGGAGAGGCCCAGAGCAGCTGGGAGGGCAGCAAGGAGCAAGGGGAACGCGACCCATTTGGCAGTTTCTTTGCAGCTTCGTTAACAGCATTTGTCCTCCTCTGGTTTCACAGAGCTGCAACACGGACCTAGGCTGGCAGGACAGGCAGCAAGGGGGGCACTGAGCAGCACGGCAGAGCGGGAGTGCAGACACGGGTTTCTTCTGTTCAGCCCTGCCGGGTACCTGCTGCGTGACCCTGGGGGAGGCATTTCCCCAGGAACCTCATTTTTCACTTGTATAAAACAACGACACGGATACTCCCCCTAAGGTGCACATCAAACTGGGCACCCACCACACTGATGATCAGAGTGGGACTACCAGACAGCCCAACATACAAATTAGTCTTGACTCAGGAGAACATTCACAGACAAAGCAGCCGCTTCCATGTGAGCTACAAGACAGTTGTGAAGTCCTGTACATGCATGATTAAACTGTTACATTTGCATACTAATTTTTAAAGTAACATTAAGTGAAAACAGCAAGTAAGAAGGACGGTGTAGATGCAGTAGTTCAGTTTAAGTTGTCACATGCTAATTGTTGTATTCTGGGTGCAAAATACATTTTAATCTTATGGACGCCCCAAAGCTTATTGCATGCTTCATTTAGTAGAATCTCATTTCATCATATTGTGCACCAAATACTGAAAATAAATTTAATAGTGTAGCTATATATAGTCTTTAATGCTGTACACAAAACTCCTTTCCTTAAAAGTTGTTTTCCTCAAATCTTCCAAATATCCATGACCGTACAAATCTATCGTTCTTCTAACACCCATGTACTTGAGCAGACAACAGACTTCATCTGGAACAGGAAACGCTGAAGTTCAAAACAGGGAGCTGTGCCCTGACCCCGCCTGCCAGGTCAGGACTCCAGGCGCCCTCCGCAAGGCGAGCGCTGGCGGCAGCCGTCACCTTCCCTCCTGCGCGGGGTTTGCTTGCGCTGCAGCGACGGTACCGGAACGCGCGTCCCAGGAGAGCCGGCTTCCGCGCGGGTTTCCCGGCTCCACGGCTGCGCGGGACCTGCCCGCGGGTCCTGCCTGCTCGGCCCCTGGTGGCAGGGGACACCGGCTGGGGGGGCAGCAGGCACTGCTGCAGGCCACCGAGGAGAGAGGAAAGGCACCTGCCGCAAGTAGTCGGTGAGGAGCTGTCAAGGACTGCAGGGTGAAGGCAGGATTAGAGAAAAACGGGCCAGCAGCCTGTTTGAACAGAGTATTTCTGCCTCTTGAACAAAGACCTCACTCTTCCTTCCCAGAGAGTTTCAACAGAACGAAAGGAAAGGAGGAAGAAGGAAACATAAGCAGTGCATGTGCACACCACACACCTAGCAGTCAAAAACACTAGCAAAGAAAGAACAATGTTATTGATGTGAAAGAATAAGGAAACTCTCATTAATAAATTAGCAGCTGCATAAATTAAGGATGTGCCTCATATGTAAATACCATTTTACCAAAAAAACTAATGCAAATATTTCAGATTACAACTATAATACCAGATAACAGTAACAGCAGCCAACATGCAACTATCCAATACACAAAGAGCTAAAATATTACAGTATTTATTCCATATTATGCCACATTGCACTGACTGTAAGAAATTTTTCATGGAAAGACCTTCTCTCAACCACTGCCCCTCTCCCAGTTCACAGTTTGCCAGTGTTCAGAGGTTGCATGACAGAATTAAGTGGCATGATGCTTTTCCCATGTGCAAGGATAACTGGATGATTATGCCACCCATTTTGTATTTATTCCTCTGACTTGTTCCTTGGCATAGATCATTACGGAGCTCTCGGGTTACCCAGAAGCTGCACATCACTAATCACTTCAAGTCACTTCACACTCCTGTTTTGTCCTCCCATATGTTCGCTATCTTTGTCAGTAAGTCGGTGCTGCTGTCACTACAACAGATAATTGTCCTAACAAAACTCTCAGAAGGATGATCTGCATGAGCAGTGCTGTATGATAGCTAACAGAAAATTCCCTATTTATTTTTCCCTTTGTTTCTCAATTCTAAGCCATCCACAGCAGCCCAAGGAAAGCTTAACACCTATGGTTATATAAAAGTGGCAATTTATGCTATTTTATTTCACTACTAAAAAACAGGTGAGCTCCATGAATATATAGAAAAATTAAACCAGCAAGAGTCCACAGATGAAACCAGCTCATGCTCAAAAAAGAATTAAAAAATCCATATTGCTGTTTGTGTTTAAAACTAAAGGTTAATAACTTCTCAGCAAAACACAAATTCAAGGCATGACCATCTGGGCCCTAAGAAGACAATACTAGTGTGTACCCAGTCATTTATCAGGAAAATGAAAGAACTAAGAATATCTATAACCATTCCCAGATACCAGTCAATCTTCACCAGCCACAAAAACCCCTTTTCAGGGCAGAAATTAGTAATGTTTTCACTCAGACAAGATCTTCTGCTAAAATACGCTGTGTTGCAGCAGAAACAAAACCATGTGAGCGCACTTCTTGAAAGACAGTTCAGCATGCAACTAGATACAACAGAAGCTGTCTTGCTTTAAGAGAATTAATTCGAATGTTTAACCAAGTTGAACCATAATCTACCACACCAACAATCTCCAGACTGAGGGTACACAGTATATTCCTAAAACATAGCTATGAAAAAACAAGGTATTTTCTCACAGCACTTTTTACTGAGTTCCTTTTGATAACTAGTGAGCAAACGTACAGAGTAGTAGTACTGTTCTTTCCAAAAAGATACCTCCTCCTTCAAGCAAATCTCAGACAACTAACCTCTTATCTTGAACCTTCAATTACTCTGATACAGAAAACCAGTATATTTATCATAGCAGGGGAAAACCTCTTATTTCAGAGAAGTGAAAAGAGTAAAAATAGATTTGAAGAATTATGGTCATGTAAACATCACATCTGTGTGTTAACAAGTTCTCCCAGATGACTTGCTATGGATAAAGTTCTTCATTGCCATCAGGGGGATTAGCCTGCTCTAGTTGAACAGGAGGCCTGCGAGCCGAGCGGCTCTTTCACACGTGTTGAAAAGCAGGTACAGGGCAGGAGCAGGGCAAAAGACTCACCCGCCCGCAGACAATTCCTTTGCCTAGTAGGTAAATTCCACTGAATAACATTCTCATTATTCTAATAATATTCTGATAATCAGAACAACATTCTGATGTTACGGTTTCAGAAACAAAATTCTGTTCTAACTCAAGCCCATGCTAGCTTGCTTTTAGCTTTCCCAGAGCCAATAAACCACCTTCAGATATACATGCATGACTTAGGAACTTCTATTTTTGATTCATGCAAAAATGTTCATCACAATTTTTTTCTTGTAGCAATAAGTGGGGGGGGGGACCACCTTGACAGCAAAGAGATATTAACTATGTCCTATCACACAGTAACCAAAAAAACAGCAGTAGTTCTAGCCCTATCACACAGTAACCAAAAAAACAGCAGCTAGAACTACTGCTGGTTTTTTTCCCAGAGTATGGACATGTTCCATAAGACAGTAATCTAGAACATGCTGATATAGTCAGTCATCTTGCATACAATGAAGCAAACTAATAAGCTCAGACAGCTTAACAGTTTGAGAAGAAATAATTACAGGAGAAACCCCTATCTTCTTTTTCCTCAAACTCAAATGAGAAATATTGCGCTGCCACCTACACCAAAACCATAAATGTTTTAGCTTCCGATGCTTCTCCAGGGGCAAAAATGTCATTTTGGAAGAGAAAACAATTTCTTTCCCTCAAATTTGGAAAGCCTTAAAGGTCACGATGATTCACATAACAGGCAGCCCACTGAACAGTAGTTACAAAACTAACCCAAGAGTGGTAAGACAAATAGCAGAGTATAAAGGGTTATTCATTTTGCTTTTACCTAACATCTACAGAACTTATCTCCAAGGTATGTCCAGCCACGGACTACAGTTCTGAGTCTTTCATTTAAAAGCGATCCCTTGAACAGCTCTGCCTTTCAGACAAGTTCTCGATGCTTTAGTGAAGTTACTGACTATGTTTTGGCACCCATGAACCCAAAACGACTTCTAAGGAACATAAAGACTCTTCTCCCACATTTGAACACATGCCAAATCAAGGAAGCACATGCAGTAATACTCTGAGAAATTTATCTCCACTGTAATTAAACGGAAGAAAAAGGGATGTCTATGAAATTGATAAGTGAGGGATTAAGATTATCAATTAAGATCAAGCATATATCAAAATGTGTTTCACTGCGTGCTGAGAAGCCTTGTTGCTGTCTGCTGAGCAATGCCAGTGGTTACTGATCACTTCTTTCAGTGCAAGGAGCCTAAAACTGTCCAGGTCATAAGCAAATGTTTGAAGTAGTGACATGTGAAGAAGGTCAGCAACAAAGCATTGCTTTAATCCCCTTGTGTGGAGCAGGAAGAGGAATTTACCTCAAGTAGAAAACACATCTACGGCCAGTGAAGTATAAAACATCCCTAAGAGCCTAAGCAAGACAGTGTGGCTTCTGGGCTTCGCCGTAGCGAAGCACAAGAAACCAGTGGATTCAAGGCAGGGAGGTTTCACGTAGTGTATTAATCATTCCTTGTATCTTATGCCAGTCTGACTAAAGAGCAGCATAACCAATTAGCCCAAACCAGCGGACCAGAGAGCCTGGAAGGCTTATATCAGCTAACATAGCTTCCATCATTTCTAATTGGATTGTGACTAAATTCCCAGGCTAATAACGCCAAGGTGGAATCAGAGAGGAAGGCCCCCATACTGCCCCGCACAGAGACGGAGGGCAGCTCTCGCCCGCTGCCCTACAACAGCATCGACCACCCAGGGACCCACGCAGTAACTGAGGGCCCCATCTCTGCCTCTTGGACATATTTCTCTTGTGCTTCTTTATGTATCTCAAAGAACAACCCAGAAACAGTGAAAACTGTTAAAAGGTCAAATGCTAAAACGATGTTAATTTATACAATAAAAAAAAAAAAAAATCTGATCTGGCTGGAGTGGTGAGAGCAAAGTAACCAGGACACTCACTGTTGTGTTTTTAAGGACTGCTGCAAAGTTAATTTTTTTTGTCTTCTCTTTACAAAGCATCTGAGAAAAGGGTGCTCTGCAAATTTTAAATTCTTTATCAACTAAGTTCATGCACATCTTCAGAATCACTTATGTCCTATTAGGACTCACGTAACCATTCCTGACACTCATTTGCTTGACCCATTTTTGACAAACAAAGAACGGGGTACTTGAAGTACTTTTCCCCCTTGTTCATCCCATTCTTGGCTAGTCTCTTATTTTCTGGGCAGAGGTTAAACTGCTGACCTCTCACCTCCAAGGCAAGTTCTTCCCCCTTTCTCTAAAGGGTTTTTCACAGTGTGCAGCACTCGGATTAGCCCCGATCCCCTGGAACAAAAGCTGGGCCTTTGTGCTCGTGGTTTGGGCACGGAGGCCGGACATCAGAGGAAGCTGCTCCTACTTACCCCTCACAATGCCCATATTGTGGGGCCCTCCAACGCCTCCTCGCTCAGTGTCTAGACTTTCACCCAACCGGCCAGCTAAAAGAAAATCCTGTCAGGCACTCAACTGAAAATTCACTATGGTATCCTGTTGTGAACCTGATGAAGACGTTATTTGAACATACGGTAAAACTTTCCATTGTTTAACATAAAGATAAGAGAAAAACTTTTAGAGGCCTAAGCTTTAAATAGTCATAGGGATCAATTCACTCATGGGTCAGTAAATGCATTTTATTAGCAAGCTGCCATTGCTTATGTGTGTCTTTAAAATAATACACAGATTATTAAATTATACTCAAACACCTAGCAGTGTGGAAATCTGGAGTGCCTCGTTTCTATAATCACCAAGAATATGCTAAGGCAAAGCTTAAAACATAAGGAAAAGAAGTCTATCTTGTAGACCTAGCCAAAAAGCTTGCATCAGTGCTGCCCACTCACTAAATTATCTTCAACACTAAAATAACAGAAATATGACAGGAGAAATTTTTAAAGCTTTCCTGTATGGAGCAAGAAGTGTTAGTGCTCAGCATCATTTGTTCACATGGGGAAATATGGGCAAGAAATGACTATCTGTGGAGTTGGAATGAATACAAAAAAGTGATTTATATTTTGTTTCTTTGTGACTGCTGTATTTCAATAGCACAGATAATAAGCAGAGGCGCATGAGTCTTCTGAAGAGGACCAACACTAACCAAGACATTCTTCTGTACTGGGAAAAAAAAAAATCCAAAAACAGCAAGGAAAAAGCCATTACAGCTAAGCAGTGCTTCAATGTTTGATTAAGGACATGACACTGTGAATCCCTGGAAAGAATTTTAGCCAGATTTTTGCAGGTGGTAGAAGAGAGGGCGGGAAGGCTAATGGTTCTGAAAAAGCCTCTGGTCAGACTTTTGGCAGCCAATTCATGGGTTGATTTCTATAAACCTTTGGGGAACCGCTTTTTAGTTTCCAATTTACAAGATACCAGAATTTTCATTTAATTACCTCAAAATAAATTCTTGTTTCATAACCATTGTCACTACAATAATACAATGGTGCCAAGTATCTATAACAATAAACAGTAAAAAAAGATTTTTAGAAAATAACAACTTTGTAGAAATAGTTTGGTCTCTTTTGAATCTGTGTCTTGGAAAGAGTCCCAGGGCTGTTCTGGGAGAAGGGCCCACAGCTGGGAAGGTGACCCTGTTCCACCAACTGCTTTGAAAAGGGGAATTGTCAGCACAGGGAAACCGGTCCACTGGCATGGGGACAGGGCAGGACAGCACCGGCTGCTCGGCCTTAGCAAGCCATGACTCACCTTTATTAACCATATCAGTAACTACAGAACAGATTCCTCAAATGACAACTTAAGGACAATAAACTCAAACCTACAAAATAACCTATTTTCCATGAAGCTGAGTAGCGCAACACAGAATTGTTAACTCCCTGAAGCAACGTAACTGCCACAAATCAGAGGATCTAATTCTATAATCCTGTTTACACTGCTGAATAACTTGCACACTTACAGACATTGGTGTGTATGATTCAACACGACGCACGTTTTCACACACATGTAAGCTGCTCTGAGAGAAACGAATCAAAGAGATTTCAGATAGACATAAAACCTGAAGAGAAATGTTGCCTGAAAAGGAACGAAACCCAAGCATTAACATGAGAGTGTGATAATAGAAATGGATTAGTTCAGTTATAATGCGTTACTGCTTTTAGGTGTAAGAAAAATTAGTATTAACATAATAGACTTAAATTTTAGAACTTAAGTTCTTCCTAGGGGTAAAAATCAGAAGCTGCTCTTCCTACCCTGGAGCAGTTTTGGGGCCAGTTTTGCCGTGTCCCCTCTGACGTCCCGTTCAGCCCCATGGCTCCAGGCGGCTCGGGGGAGCTGCGCCGCTTCACCTCACACGCATCACGGCCTGGCAGGGCTAGAAAAACACCTAGACACGACACCAGAAAAGTTCTGGGCTTGGGGGCTGGTTTGTTTTTACAAATCTATGAATTTATAACCTTGCTGGGAGGAAGATGGCTAACAGCATATTCTGCACCATGGATAAGTGAATCTAAAGGAAGAGCTTTTGATGGAACACTAGTTTCTAAGCAATGGGGGAAAATACAAAAATAAATAAAATAAAATGTAAGCCACAATCCTGTGTAATCCATCAGGCAATGGCATCCTAAATATTTCACAGAGTTCTGATCATCCCCTCCCCAGAAAAGTATAGAATAAAAGAGGTTGAGAGAAGAACAACAAAGGCCATCATAGGAACGGCACAGCTGCTATTTATGTTCAGCCCAAAGAGATCACACTCAGTCCAGAGGAGAGGCACCTGTGAAGAAACCTAAGTGCATAAAAATCACAAGCAGCACAAGCAAAGGTGAAGAGAAAGTTATTGTTTTCAATTTCTTATAATACAAAACCTTTAAGCCAGGTAAATAATCAGTAGCAGGTTTAAAACAAACGAGCAAATGCTTTGCACAGCCTAGTTCAGCTACAGCAGTAACTGGCAGGATGTCGTGGAGGGCAAGAGGATAAATGGGATTCAAAACTATCTATTTACAGAGGACAGACCCACAGTTGCTCACTAGAAACATGACAGCTTTAGCCAATTTCCAAACCAAGCAGGTCCCAAAAAACTGACCTTTGGCATTTATGCCCACAGTATTTACAGCTAGGGAAAGGCCCAGCTCTAACTCCAGCTTCAGCAACCCCAGCCTAAACCCTCCTGAGCTCAGGAGGGCTGAGACACAAAGGACACTCCTCCCACTTCTAACACCACCAGCAGTTACACACCCACGGAGGAACAGACCTGCACAAAACTTGTTTCCAAATTTTCTTCCCTTACATACATTTCCAAAGAGGTATCAACTATGTAACTACTTGGGGAAGAGACTAGAAACAGTATTTGACACATTCTTCAATTGCTTTGCTTAGTAAGAGGCATGCAGCAACACAGAGACTTAGCTAGAAGGCACAGCAAGGAGCCAATCCCTTAGGACATGCCCCCTAGCACTTCCCTGCATGCACGGGGTCGGCTTTATCAACCAAGGAGCGACAGACCAATGTTCAGACAAAAGGACCGGCCTGTCAGCTCTGGGGCCCCTGAAGTGCACAGCATTAGGCAGGCTGCTGACCCACGTAAGCAAGAAGTCGCATACAGAGCAGGGAAGGATTCCTGAGCTGCACTGGGAATACAGGTATTTTCCCAGGTACGGAGTCTCACTTTCAATAACTACATCCTGAGCTTATTCTCGATATCACACCTATTTTAAGCTGCCGCTTCTGGAAGGCAGTTCAGGATGTCTCCAAAAGGAAGCCTGCTAGGTAACTCCGGCGGCCCGGGACTGTGCCGGGCTGCAGCGCCTGCGGGGCAAAGCTCCGCTCGTCACACCGACCGGCCTTCCCGCAGCACTGGGACGCTCCGGCCTGCAGGCTGCACACGGGCGGCCAAAGACACATCGGGTCTGCACTAAAGAGAAAGGAATGAGGAGATAACCAATTTGTAATGGGAAAAAAAAAATCCTTACGAGCTTTGAGGATGCAAAGTAGCGTCTTCTGCACAGAACATTTCTGCACAGGCATTTCTAATTTGGGAATCGATTTCTGTTGTTTCTCAAACCACACAGCACCTTTAACAAAAAGCCTCAGTCACAGTTTCCTCCCACATAAACCCACACCCAAAAATACAACCAAAAATGAAGGGGGGGAAAAAAGACAAAAGAGAAGCAGTTACGCGATGTAAGGAGAGAGTTCACTAAGCTACTGAGCTAACCAATAAAACCTCATTTCTGATACACTACATAAAAAAATTTCCTCATACAAAGCTATAAACCAAAAACTCTAAAATGCATATTTAAGAATAACTCTGCATTAAACAAGGGCCAATTTGGTTGACCTACTTTGCTTCTCCAGCTAAATGCTATTGTTCCTCTGTTCTGTTCTTGCTCATAGGGAATTACATTCAATTGTTCCTCAATCCCGATTTACGAGCATCTGATCAACTATGCAAACAGTTACACAGTACACACCATCCTGGAAACACAAAGCAGACACGTGTGTGTGTGTGTGTGTGTGTGTGTGTGTGTGTGTGTTACTTCCTCACACCTAAAACCACATTTACATGAAGATTCAGTCACATACCATTTATTTTGCTCATTTTAATCTCAATTAGTGAGATACAATCTCTACATTGCTTCAAAGAATGGGAGTTATAGTGCTAAATTTACAATGTGGTAATTCTTTAAGCTGTGCTACGTGACAGCAGCTATTTTGAGCACCACAATATCCCAGTCTACAACTAAATTTAAAACGATAAAAAAGTTACCTCAATATAATCCTCCACTAATACCTGAAACCTGTTTAGGAAAATGCTAAAATGGTTCATTTTTCTCAAAAAAGTTTTAATGAAGAGTAAGTAAATCTATCAGTTTCACACCAAAAGCAAAACAGTCTCTAAACAACTGCACTTCAAGGTTTATTTTATTTCTTTGCTAACTGTAGAGGAAAGCTTTGATAACTGAGAACAAGCCTAGCAGACCCACCCATGTTTACAGCTCCTGAAAAGAGCATCCATTTAGGAATGATCCATTTTGTGTGAAAAGCCATCCTCACATGAATTGAACACACGCAATTCCCAGGCGCTCCGAGACGCTACCAAAGCCCCTGCCCGGCACAGGAACCTCCCGGCGTCACCAGCGGCTCCGGCCAAGGGAAGTGAGGGACGAGGGCGACCGCGACACGAGGGCGCAGGGCCCTCTCAGCTGCCTTCTCAGGAGCAGGAGGTGCTGGATCGCACGTCTTTCTTGGCAACAGAAACAAACATATATTGATAAAAACAGAAAGAGCATGTTCTGCTCTCACAAGCACTGTTCCTTGAGGAGGGATCATTGGTGAAAAGGCAGTTATTAATGACTTATTTGACAAGCTATGGATAAATTTGCATGTATTGTTAATTATTAGCTTACTACTTCCCTAAATTATGAATATCTTGATACTATCTCATAAAGACATGTTGCTGCATAAGGCAACATTTAATGTTTAAGGAGGATTTTGGTAAGCTTTCCTGTTCAATATAACCTAGAATTTGGAGGGAGAGGGGACAGCAACAAGAAATCACAACTGTCCCATAGATTTGGGGGTGAAATGCTACTGCAGGACAATTACAATAATCACACACAGTTCTCCTACCACCTTTTCAACAGCGGATGTTAAAGCACTTCAAGCAGGTCACGGGCCTGGTCCCCCTCAGAGAAAGGGAACCAAGAGAGGAAGCATTAGGTGAACGATGAAGCCGGCAGCAGAGTTGGGGATTCCTCAGGGAGGCCCCTGCATTTCGCCCTCCCTCGGCTACACAGCCGTCACGCTATTCCAAAGCGTTCCCACTTCCTTACACTTTTTAATAATACACTTAAATATTTAATCACACATTAGTGAGGCCAATAAGGGCAATTAGAGTAGCGCCTGCATCTCTGAAGTCTGAATGTTTAATCATGCTACCAGTCACAGTAACTTTAACAGGGAGATAGGACAGGTACGTTCTGCCTTCGCCTCTCTTCCCGTTCTCCCTCACAACGCAGAGTTCAGCCTCCTGCCTGTTCCACCCTGTACGTCGCCTACCCACAGAGCACATCAGCACAGAAACACGTCTAATGCTCTCCACTACTAAAAACATCCATCATAGTCAGCCACTGCTGGAGGACTTCTTCATTTCTTGGTCACACAGGGCCGCCTGCAGAGCCAGCCAGACCTAAGCCCTGACGTGTGATGGACGCAGTGACTAGCAGGTCCACACAGACTTAAGCTCTGTGTTCCAAACTGGTCAGACATCACTCAGCTCTGCTTCAGAGTCTGCAAATGCTTCCCTGCCAGAGTCTTGCTGCTGAAGAGCGAGGTCCTGGGAGCACAAAATAACATCAATTTCCACAGAAATCAACATGTTAATTTCAGAGTACAAATTCATCCATTTAATATTAATTTTTCATGTAGATGCAAGTTTTTCATTGCCTCTGCTAAGCAAAGCTGTATAAACACAGTGCTAATAAAGTCAGCTAATATACTCTGAACAGTACATGTATTTTTTGTACAACTTGCACTCTACTCAAGAGTATAGACACAGCAAACACTTCTCTGAGAGGTATCACGTAGGGGCTCTCACAAAAGTGAATCTTAAAAAGCAAGACTTTTCAACTTCAAAAATAGGAAAGTTGGTGCTCCAATGTAATATTACCTTTTGCAAGAAAAAGTTCCGTATTTAATGATACAATCATTTAGAAGGCTATTCATTCAATTTTAACTTAATTAAAAATACGTTTTAATTAAATTAAAAGCTTCTCTACTGCTTCCATTTGTCAAAAGGTTTATACATTAAGTTTTCTCCAACTTACTCTCCAAACTCAGATTATTGCAGGTAAAACTGCTGCTTAACCTGACACACCTCATTCACACTGGTTCCCACTTGAAGAGGAACTCATAAAAAGGTTAACTACAGACAAATGCCTGCTTATTACATTGCTAATTAAGGTTTAGTTACAAATGAATAAACATACACACTTAGGTCATTTCATGGAAAGCTAATAGTGGCATTTCAAAAATATTTATTTTGGGGACAGAGAAAGTTCACACCCAAGAAAATCCATCTAAAAGCAAGTTGAAAACTCCCATTTTTTTCCAACAGTAAGATCACTGATGGATCATTCTAATAAGAAAGGGTGTTAACTGCAAGGGGGGGGGGAAATCTATGACTAACAGGAATATTCTACAACAAAAACAGAAAGTGTAAATTCTCCATAATGCATTTATGCCGTGATTTCCAGGAACAAGGGCTTTTTACGCGTGACAGCTAAAGCGTGTTCACCCCCTCACTGCTGCCTGGGTCAACACCAACACAGCTTCTCGCTGTGCCCGTGCAGGGGCTGGCAGCGACCGCGGCCCTTGTGCTTTCTGCTGGTCAGCCACGGCAAGCCCCGGCCGAGCGCAGGGAGCAGAGCCAGGCCTCTGGCCCGCACCAGGAGCCGCTACCGAGCGGCGCCGCACGCTCAGCGTTAGTCACTCGGTTCCAGCTTCGAGCTGCCATTTCCTGGAAACGCTATTTAGAGATGCGGAGGCTGGGCCGGTTGGCTGAGAAACTGGCCAGCAGCTGCTCGTTAACAGGAAGGTGCCGAGTTAGCCCACGCAGTCCTCAGCCACGAGAGCTGCCCCAACCCTCCCGCCTCGGGGCGCCCGGTGCCCGCGGGCTGCGTTAACGGGGCAGCGCGGGCGCTACCTTCGCGCGGCCCTGTTGGTTGGAGCGAGGCTGGGGCTCAGCCCCAGCAGAAGCCAACATGGAGCTGGGGCTGAGGCCACCCTTCATGTGCTATTTGCATCCTTTTTCCTCCCCTAGTGTTGCTGAGGGAGATGAAAACAAACCTCACACACGCAGAGGAGGAAGCTTGAACAATAACAGGACACTCAAAAGAAGAGAGGAAAAAAAAAATAGTAGAGTTCTGTAAACATATTCCAGAGCTGAACAATTTTGCATCCTACTAGTAATTCCTGAACCATCTAACCCATGCATTAGACCTATTGTTTATAGAACTCATTTCCCTGTTGACTTACTACCATCCAAACCCAGCTTTGGCTGGCACTCTCTATTAGACCATGTGTTGTATCACTGTCTTCAGCACTTCAGTACTCGGGACCAGCTTTCCACGCACAGTGATTCTTTCTGCAGTTCATTCCTAAAACAGATTTTAACCACGTACCTGAGTTATATCCCGGACATCCATACCTTCTGATGTGGCTATATAAGAAAGAGCTACTGTTTTAGGAGAGTTAATACAGTGTTATTGTTTTATTGTCTGCATATTTTATTTGAAAAGAAAGAAAAATGTATTATGATGTCCAAGAAAACTGGATTCAAGGTGACATTTGGTCTTCCTCAACAAATGACCATTTTCCATCACTGTTTTATAGTAAATACTCTCTTTAAAGGAGCCTAATGAAGTTGAAATTATTGATTTCAAATACATCTCACAGCTGTTGCTGTTCAAAGTAGATCTGTGAATAAAATTTGGCTCTCTGCCTAATCACGCCTAGCTGCAAAACTGACATGTTCTAGTACATCTGACTGACACACTGTAGAGTGAGACAAAAAAATCTCTAGAAATCTTCGAGAGAGAAGTGGGAATATCAGAATTTTAGAATGATTGATTTATATTTCAAATATGGTTTATTTGGTTTCTGAAATATATTATCATAATAGATCAGTTTGTCTTGCCACAGGGATATTAATTTAGACATATACAGTTATACATGGTTAATTTAGATATATACTGTAAAATATACTGTTATTTCCTGTTTCCACATATGACATGACTTCAATATTCCCATTAAATAGATTATTGGAATATATACTGTTAGGACTTCATGAAAATATCAGGGAAGTTTTCTGTCTGTTCTGACACTCTCTGCCCTATATATTTCTCACTCACCAAAGAATGAAAATAAAAACCCACTGGTCATTCTTAGACAAAATTATTTCTACAAGTGTTATAAACAGGAACAGCACCATCATTAAACAGAATCTCAGAGGAGGGAGCACCCTAGAAGTTTGTCTGTATCAACCTTCCTTTTGCTGATTCTAAGACATAACGAGGAGTGCACATGATGCAACATGAAGCAAAACAATACACTTTGAGTGGCTTATAAAGTTTCATTAGGTTTTTATGACATAATGCGAGCAATTCCAATTTGGCTCTGTACATAGCTCAGTTTATGCTCTCGGCAGGAAATCAGAACTGCCTGTATTAAGAATGTACATTTTATGGAGACTGTATAACCACATTAAAATACAATCTTAAGAAATGTTTCTCAAAACATCCTGAATGAAATTCATTATGATTCTCTTAAGTCATTAATGCAGATGGTGCCCCTTGACCACAGAGATCATTCTAGATTTCCAGGTCATGATTTACTTAAGTGACTGAACAGACACATTTTTGGCCTGACTACATCAGCCTCTCTTTAAAAGGATTATTGAGCTTTTTAAAACTAGGACAGCTCATCGAGCACAGCCTCTATAAAACCAGAAAGCCTAAACTACTTGTTACATGGCGTTTGGTTCAAATAGAAAACACCTTCATTTTCACAGACTATCGCATAAAGTATTTTTCAATTTACCTGAGTCATGCAACAGAAAGAAATTACCAATCAAAACACCTGAGCAGAAGCCACTACATGGCCAGATGCCATAAGAGCAACCACTACCATGAAAAAATCTCTATGAAATCCAAAGAATACTACTTTTTTTTTTTTTTTTTAAGGGTGGAGTCACCCTTCAGTTCCTTTTCAAGAGGGAGAGTCAAGTCTAGAAATTGCACGGAAGTAGTTTAGCGTTGGAAACAAAGCACCACCTCTGCTCTTCACAGAGCTTCAGCACGCTGCAGATTCACACCATCCTGCCCCTCTGCAGCCCACAAAGCTGCCTGCAAAACAGCCGGCGAGCAGGGGCTAAGGGAGCCCAGGCACGGCCCGAGCAAGTGCTCGGCTCTGCCTGCCCTAGGGACTTACAGCACAGAGCACTCCACGCAGCACAACCAACACAGCCACCTCTCCTTCCCTTCTTCCTCTTCAAATGAGTGTTACAACACTTCATTTCTATTACTATTAGTTTTATCTGGGTTATCCTTTCCTCCATCATTACCTCCAACAACAGGAGGTGAATGCATTTGTTTTATTCACTGCTAAATACATATTACAAATCCCCGCCGAGGATCGTGAGGCCTGACAAGTTTTACTAAGCCCCTGCAGCTTGCCAGAGCTTTAAGCATTTAGCCCCATCACACTGAATTCTTTATTTAAAAGGAAGACAGTCATCACCAGCAGTAGCCAAAGAATTTGAGGAAAGCTTTAATTAATTTTTTTATTGACTGTAAAAAAATGCTTTCAGCCAGCAATATGTTTCAGCCAGGCATGTAGAGGCGATTATCTCAAGCACTTTTTTTTGTCTGTTTTTAGTAGTTTCACAGAATTGGTTTCTAACATAATAACCAGTACGCAAGAGAACAATTTCAAATTATTTTATGTAAAAGGCATCGTATCGTGTCAGGACTAAGAAAGAGAATTCTGTTTTTCAGTTCAGTATTTATTAATTACACATGCTTATTTGAGCAACTGTTTTCTCCCTTGGTGACATTTGACATTGGAGTATTTTTGAACCTCATCATGCAAAGGGCTTGAGGGCCCCAAGCTCAAGCAAAAATACATTGTCATGCACTTCCCTTGCATGGGACACACGCAATCCCGTGTATTACAACAGTTTACTCCGAGGTTAACATATGCCAGATAACAATTACACCCCTCTAGAAGTGACCTGGAAACCCAAAAGCCATCCCTGCAGTGCCTGGAGGAAGATGGATGGTACCTGAATGGAAAACACACTTCAAAAACCACTGCAAGTCGATGGTAGCAACAGCCCATGCAGCACTGGGTGCCATGGAAATCCTACTAGTCCTCGCTTACCTGACCTGGGTCCAAACCCAGGCCTCCGTTCAACCCCAAGGGCACGAGCAGAACAAACCTGGCAGGTGACCTGGCACGTTCCAGCGCCGCCAGGAGCGGGGACAACGGTCACCTCAGGCTGATGCTACCTACGTAACCTAGTTGAAGCAAAGACACAACTGAAGGAAATTTAGGAGCCAAATTATGCCTAAAGGTTAGGGAAGGAATGCACGAATGAGGAGCTCTTCTCTGCAAGAGCAAGGTACAGCATCCGTTTCCCTCTTTCATTCTAAAGGCACGGTGCTTCCATTCCATTATTTCAAACTATTACAGACTCCAAGTTCACAGCTGCCACAGAATTGTTGTCTTTTGTTTTTATCCCGGTACTTTTTCTTATTTTTAGCTCACTCAGAACACAAATACATTCACTATAACATAAATTTGTATTTTATATTTGCTCACTGTATTGCATTTTGGCCCTCAAAAATAAAGAAATATCACCTTTCCTGCAATGCTACTCCATTTGTGGAAGCAAATGTTACACTTTCCTCTCCAGCCCTGCGGGAAGTTAAAATCTCAGCTTCTCTGTCAAGTACAACGATACTCTTACAACACGATTAGGCAAATTCAGAATTTAGCACCCAGCATTCAAATGCCAATAGACGGCAGATTTTTGCATTTAGCTTGTCGTATAACCTCTCTCCAAAAGCAAAGGCTTGACACTATATTTAATGGCATTGTAATGTTACAATATTTAGATGTGTTATAACACAGGATGAACTAGCACAACAAATAAAAACCTCCCTGTGAAAAACACCTAAACTCAGTCAAATAGGAATTTCCCATTCCCTGTTAGAACGTAAGCAGAAGTATTAGTCATTCTTGATGTCATTCCTCCCCATCTTGAGTTTAAAGAAAAAGGCAATGGTAAACAGTTCTATCTATAGCAAAATATCTCAGTGATGATGAGGATGCCTCTCTGATGCTTGCAGCTCAACATTAGCTAGGAAAGTCTGTAAAAATATATCCCAAGTAAACACAGGAACCTTAACCAATGTTCTATTTTCAGACACAGGTTTGTAACTTTACCTTTTTAACCTACATCTGAACACCCATCAGATCCAGACCAAACTAAAAAGTCTAAAGTAAATATATCAGGACCTAAGGATGTTGTTCCAGCTTTATTTCTAAATTAGGATTTAATACTTGGACAGTATCATTCAAATAAGCAGGAGAAATATTTTCCAGGGACAACGGTACAGCTGCAAACTGCTGGCTGGACCCTGGCAGCTCAGGAAAGACAGACACCGCGCCCAGCATCTTATTAGGCCTTGTGCTCTCACCACTTCTCTTTTTCTCTTCTCCTTTCCACATAAAGTTCAGCATTAAGTTTTAATCTTTTCTCCTAAACCAGAATCACCAAGTATGAGAAGTCCCAGCCCAGGCAAATTACTCACTTATAAATGTAAAGGTCCAAAATACTTTACATGGAAAGTTGCCAAAGGCAAATGTAGGAAGATGGCGATTAAATTACTTTAGTATTTCATCTTAGATCTTCTGTCTTACACATCTGTCTGCACATACAGTTTCTACCCGAATCCTTCAGCATAACGTGTCTCGAGAAACGTTTTTTCAAGGTGGACTGCTCAGCACACAGGAGGGCAGAGCGCACTGACATTAGCTTAGAAAAATACATAAATTCTTAACACTTCCAAATGCAAGAAATGTGAAAGCTTGCAGATAGTCCTCAGGCAGACATCTCACATAGTTAAGACACTAACAGGAAACTAGAATTAAATTTGGGGGAAAAAAATAAAATAAAAAAAATTAAAAAAAGGACGAGGAACATGCGGCAGAGAAGAGCGGCTTCCTCAGCCCGTTTCTCCAGCAGCTCCAGCCCTTTCCCCTCCTCCACACTCATATCTGCACCCACCTCCGTGTTACGCGCGCGGCCAAGAATCCCTGTGGGCTGCAGGAAGACGCCCGGGGAAGCCAGGCACTGCAAAGCAGCAACGCTTCCCCGGTAGTTCTGCATTCGCCAAGAGAAGCTGAGAGCTAGAAACTAATGCTCCGTGTCTCAATCTCTGGAGAATGAAAGGAAAAGGCTTCAAAATGCCAGGCTTTATTTTAAATGCAAAATCATAGTTGCCTTCACTCTTTTTATTGTTCATAACTCTGCAACACCCACACTTTGCTAGTCCTAGAGCAAACCTGCAGGAAGACACTGCTCATATCACAAAGAGCTACCAAATGAAGCAGCTTGAATAAAAGCATGAATTTAAATACAACTAAGGGCCAAAAAACAAATAAATAAATAAATAAAAGATTTCAGTTTATGAGGAACTTAAAGGTCTGTTTGCTGCTTGTACATGACAGAGCTTCAGCCATATCCCATGTGACTTATATTGCTTGCTTTAGTCAAAAAGGACAAAGCAGATGTTCTGAAGTGGGATTCAGGCATTACACATATTAAAAGTGTCCTTAATTTTTTATTAGTGTAAAAAAAAGTTCTAGTGTGGTAACACTATAGTTAACACCAGAAAATCTACAAATAGATTTTGATGAGAAGACTTTAATGGGCTTTAAAAAGCTAGAGAAACGTAACTTTTGTAGGGCAGTTATGAAGTATCCTCCCATTCAACGCCAAGAGTGGAAAAAAAAAGTTGGCCTTATAAATGAAGACTATACCAAAAGTTTTAATTACTCTTAAAACAAATATATTGCAGACTTCTTGACGTATTACACTGATAGATTATCTTGTAAATCAGGCTTAAGTGGTGCTCTGCAAGAAAACAGCAGAGGAAAAGAGTTATCTGATCAGCACGTTACACCCACAGGCTCAGAGTTTGTGGTTAATAAGCAGCTCTCTACAGAAAAGAAAATAAACAGAGCACAACAGCAAAAAAACGTGTTTGCTCTGACCATAATCCTGAAAACTGCTTTGGAGGACGCTTGAGCAAGATCCTACCCAAGCCAGAGAGGCTACTATGGACAGAAATACCAAGTGTCATCTGCTTGGGAAATCATGGACAGAAGCACTGCAGATAAGGTCTTCTGTTTGCAGAAGTTGTTACACATTGCTATTCTGCTCGTGGCTACTATGTTTGCATTGGCTTTTGTGTTTGGCCTCTTGAAAGTTTTAATAAAATGGATATAGGAAACACGCTTTATAGAATGAATTAAAATTAGCAACTTTATCTTTGCACATTTAACAGAAAAATCAGATGTGTACACAGGAAGATTGCAGCAGTAGCATTATTTTGGGCACATCCTGGAGGGCACGCACAGAAACAGCTCTCCAAAAACAGTTCACTATTTTTAAGGATGAAAGGATGTGGCCAAGAAGGAGAAAAATAAAATAAAAAGGACCTGCTTTGGTCAGACTATTTCCATACTCAAGCATGATACTGCCACGTGCAATCTAACACTTCTAGAGAGTCAGGGAAGTTCCAGGAGAAGAATAAACTGGTTTAGCTGCAGCTCTTATGCAAGACTGCACGAGGTGATGCAAAGAAGCACTGAAAGCTGCAACTGCCTGCGAGGTAGAGCACAACCTTTTAGTACAGGATGCTGTTCACTGCAAGCCTTGCAGTTGCTTAGCACTGCTCTCTGCAGCACTCAAACTAGGCCCAGGTTAATTCATTCTCAAGTTTCGTGAGCATCGTCTTAGGAATTTCCTGGACAAAATGCTGTCACTCTAATGTATTTATCAGATTTCAACACACCACATGAATCCAATGTTTACAATTTTGACCATGGTGAAAAGGACCAGAAGTTTGAGCATTGGCTAAAATTTGCTTTTTTAACATTTTTTCTTACTCTTTCAAAGAAACTCCAAAGTTTCTCTGCTTGACTCAATTGCCTAATTAAATACAGCTGAAACGCAAATCCCCAGACAAAATCTTTGATAGATGTTATTGAAATAATAAGTTTCTCCAAAAATATGGTAAGCAGCATATTCCAAATCAGCACAACTATATTTTGCTTTCGGCCAATAGTAAACATTGAGCCCCTCTAACAAGCAGAGACTTTTCCTAACCCAAGTCAGACAAAGAAGAAAGATCACCAGCTACCATAACAACAATTAAAATGCACACAACTAGTTTGATGAAACGCTCAGCTACGAGACTCCCTCTCCTCCATCTCTCCAAACTGGGGGAAGATGGAGAGAGATGCAGTGCTCCCCTGGGGAGCACCAGTTGCTGTGCACGCGCAGGGCTCGGCCAGGAGAGCCAGGGCGCAAGGGCGAGCAGCCCAGCGGCAGCAGCTCCTGGAGAAGGAAGCAGCAAACACTCAAAAACAAGCTGCTCGGAAATGCCCACTGCCCAGATATCCAGTGGGAAAATAAAGCTGGATTCAGCCGTAACCGGAGCCAGGCCAGCACGATTGGGCCTATAACCAGTGCAGGAGCTACCATACAGAAAAGCAGTGCATTAATATTGTATTCTCCTGCAGGAAACCTATTGAATTTCTGCACTGAGCAGAAATCAATGGTGTAAACAATTAGTTGAATGATATAATATTGAATATCATAACAAACTATGCTGCACTATCAGATCTGGAAAATTAATGTTTCTTGAGAGCCATGCTGTATTTGGGGAATAAACTAAAAACACGTTTTCAAGAGCAAGCTAACAGCAAAACATTAAAGATTTTTTTTGCTTAAAATGTTATTTAAATTATTTTTCAGAGGACATGATTCTAATAAAAATGTTAGCTTATTAGTAGTTATACACACACTAAGACTAGCTCAGGTCTTATCAGCGCAGTTACACCCCGGCGAGGGAAATTAAAATGCAAAAGAACACACACCACAGCAAAGCCTGCAAAGAAAAAAGCTTAAAGACACATAGGTCATATTAAGGTCTTTCCCTCTCCTAACGCAGCTTCTCCTGCTGCTCACTCATGCGGGGAGATCATAACTTTGTGGCTCTGATATTTCCACGGCAACACTGATGACAGTGATGTCACAACTTCAGCCCTGACATAGCTTCAGGATCAAGCACAGGGAGCAGATGGGATGCGAGGAAGAAAGCCCCTATTTAAACACAAATCTCTTTCATAAGAAAGAAAGGGGCATGAGCAAAGAAACAGGTGAATGGACCACGTTTTCAACTACGATATATTCAAAAGATTATCCTAGCATGAAAATCTATTTAAAGGCAAGACCTACAATACAGGGTAACTGTCAAATTTGTTAGGCCTTATAATAAACCAACCTTGAAAGCTCCCTGTTTTGCATGACAAGCCTCGTGCTCAGTTTCTAAAGCAGCAGAGAAGACAATACACTCATATCCCCTGTGAATTCCTTTAAATAATATTAACATTCAGATATATTAATTTGATACATTACTGTGCTCGTAGTATCACATGTAAATATGATGTCAAGCCCTTACTGAAAAGGGTTTGTTATCTGAATTAATAGTTTATGAAAGAAATTAATCCCACATGGTTCCCCAAGTACAGAAGGATGGTAATTGGAGTAGTCAGTGAGCACAGTTTCATCAATAAAGGACACTGTAATTTTGTCCTTTCTTCTGCGGACTAATAAAAGGCCTCCTGAAACACATATAAACCCATCTCTGGCCGGATAAGCCAGCCTCAGACGCTCCTGTGACTCTGATGAGCACAGCTCCACCTCTCCTGCATGCACCCACCGCGCTAGCCCATAACCACGGCCTGCCCGCTGGCTTGGGGTGGGCAGTAGCAGAGTCCGGACGGCACGGCGAGAACGATGCAAAGAGACGGAAACCAGGGGACTGCACCCAGAACGTGCTCACCAACTCAGGGCGCAGCGTGAGGACACGCGCGGACCCTCAAGGCTGCCACCGCGCACCAAGACCTGCTGATGCTCACGCAGCTCCGCTCGCCAGCGGCGACGGCGTGGCCGTGCCCAGCAGGCAGCGGCAGGCGCCCGGCCGCTCTGCCTCTCGACACCCGTGCCCAACGCGGGCACGGTGCAACCACCGCCAGGGAGCCGCGGCTCGCCGAGGTGCCTGCGTGGCCATGCTCCCTCCACGCGAACGCTTGGCAGGGGGCACGAGTTAAAAAAGCAAACAAAAAAGGCAAAAATATTCTGCTCTACGTGCATTTTTTCCATTAGGGAAGTGGACCAGAGAGGTCACACACGTTGGATTTTGTCTAGGCACTTTCCCCCAGTGCGTTACTGATGAAACTAGGAGGTGAACAAGACAGTCTACAGAGCTGAAATCAGATATGCAGGTAAGTACTCAGCCTGTTGGCTCCTTTTTAAATACTTCAGTACTTAGTCACATGTAGGAACAAGGTCTGCAATGGACAAGGGTGGCAACATTCAAAAGGAGCTGGGAGAGCTGCTCTCAAGGAAGAAACAGCAGGGCCAGTAGGCACGTCCAGCTCGAGCAGACATTTAAAATCCAACAGGCAGCAGGAGAAACACAAAGTCATTTGCAGAAGAAACAAAAATTAACCAAAACAGAGCACATGATCCAAACCAGAGGTATGTAAATGTACTGCTGAGATGCAGACACCAGGCAAAATTAATGGTGGCTCTTAGGGTTAAATGGAAACAAGGCATGTCCTAACGGGAAGAAAAGCTTCAAACAACACCACGCTGATGAGAGCTCAGAAAGCCAACGCGATTCTCTAAGCCACAACTGCACCAGCAGCAGACCAAAGAGGACAAACAGAAGAACAGACAATAAATGAAAGGATGCTGGTTGATCACAAAAAGTGACAATACCCCAAACCAAGATATTATTCCACAATGGCTTTGCCTGGCAAGGCCTGAAGACCTCAGAATGCTTTGTTTTAATAAAAATATTCCTTGCAGATACATTAGGTACCCAGGATGGAACTAGAAGTACTGGCTGAAGAAAATGGATATAAATCATTAACGGTTTGGGGCTATAAACTTCTCTAAAGGCTTCTGTAGGCTTCCAGCTATCAGGAGAGCAAACTCTGGAACAGTACCCATTAGCACGGAGAGCATAGAGACACAAACCCGATCTTTGAATGGAATTTACTGTATTTACAAGTGGGATTGGGACACCATCGTCAGCCTAACACAATCCAGAAGAGTCTTCTATCCCAGCATTCCTCAAAGGCCAACAATCCTGAATGATAACGTGGACTGAGTTCCCTCACTGGAAACCCTAGAGGTGTCCAAGTTCAGCACTGGAAATGACTTTTTTTCCCCTCCACCTGAGGGGAAAAGAGAACTCTCCCTCAAATAACTCTTGCAGTACTGAAACTCCTTTTGCACAGTGCTTGCAGAGAGGTGAAACTGCTCACTAATGAGTTCAAGCTACTGCCCACGGCTCTTTGTGATCATACCAAAGCAATCCCAAATGCAAGCTAGAAAAAAAAACCTTCTTTCTGTTCTCCAGAGAAGACTTGCTTTGTTCCTTTGATTAAAATGGATATTCCAGCAATAGAAGAAATTCCACACTAAAAATTAAATCTTATCTAAATTTTAGCTTCTACAGTTCTCCCATGTAGATTTTCAATCCAAACTTTGCAACTATCTCTCTTAAAACAGAATTATAATATCTAAAAGGAAATACAGTAATAAAAAAAGAAACCACAATGACTATGAATTAGCACTTTAACACATTTTAAAAAGGCAATAAAATGAAAACCACAGCCTTGTTCTAATTCAATCTCTATCCAGCAGAAAACAAAACTGTGAGACGACACTAGTGCCGGATGCAAACTAGGGTTTCCTCTCCCACCCCCATGCTCCCCCTTCCCCCCAAAAAAATTCCTAATTTCTGTAAAAAGATACCAACAAGTAGAGTGCATTACCTTCATTCTCAGAGGTTTGGCATTTTACCTTCAGTACCAAATCAAAGGTACGTTCTGGATTTTCCCTAGAAGGAAGAAACAATTCATTAATCACGTACTTACTTCAGATACTGTAAATCACTCTCTACAGTTATATCTTTTCCAATCTATTTCTATAGAATTAAAATAAATTAAAATTTAAACAGCACTATAAATCAGACTGGTTCCTCCTGAGAACTAAGAAGCCACGTTTCCTTACTCAAAAGGATAGAAACATAAACAAGCTAAACTGCGATTTATTCAAGTGATATCATCACAACCTTATACAGCAAATAGTTCTTCAGTGGCTTTAATCATATCGCGTTAACAGTGGGGAAAAAAAGTGCTACTACCTTCCTTATCAATCAACCTGAAACACAGAAAGGAGGCCTCAGACTCTTTCCTACTTCCTCATTTATGGTTAATAACAAGTTACTTCTTACATCCACTTAACAGGAATAGTCCATAATCAGACTTCTATTTTAACTACATAGATTCAGCCACTACTTCTGTAACACATACAGTTACCAATGCTGAGAAATCCGTAGCTTCTTTTTCAAAAGATCTCAGTAGTCAACTTCTACACTAAAGAAATATAATAACAAAAGTAATACAGTATTAAAAAGCCTGAATCTGTGACACGATTCAATGAGAAAACACTACTGAAGTCACAGGGACAGAGGCCGCCCTGACCTATCCAGAGAGATGGGTGCAGGTAGGTGGGCAAAGCCTTGGTCACGGCAGAGGCCTCTTTCACCACCTCTCTGAACACACACCTGATAGCGATGAGCTGCCTATGTTGGTAACAACCAGCACTCAACCTAATCGAAAACTACCTATTTATTAAACAGTTCTAAATGACTTCAGTACACCATCCAGTTCTGCACGCCAGGCACACCACTATTTATATTAAAAGCGAGCAGCAAAACTGCACCCATATCAATTATCTATTTAACCACATAAAAGCTTCAAGCTTGAACTCTTTTTTTGGGTAAGGCTCATGCTGAAGTCAGCTTGAGTTGCAAACAAAGTACATGACCTGGGTGCAGGTTTCTAGCACACTGCAACTAAAACATGAAGCAAATTAATACACAAGCACTTGTCTTTAAAGCGAGCTTTGTGTAGAATCCAAACACTGGGCTGGGAAAAGTTTCAGCTGCCACAAATTAATTGATTTAGCACGTGCCGTCATTGACCCAGCACCATCACCAGCTGAGATGGGCAATTAGACCCCAGTTCGGGCTGCGGAGACTGAACCTTGCCACATTGCTGTCATTCCCTCGATTCGTACTGTAAAGCATTTGGCTGGAAACATCCCATAGCTGATGATCCTGCATGCACAAGCCCAAACCCTGAGTTACAAGAAACGAAATGCGGCTCCCGGCTCCGAGGTCGGGCTCCTTCCCTCGGCAGCTCAGCTTCCTACACTGCACTCGTGTAGGAAGCTCCTGCCAATATCCCGCCCTTCAGCCGCTCACCAGAGTACTCCAAACCTGCTCCTCCACGAAAATACACCCAAGTTTACTCTTCACATCCCACTACTCCCAGAAGCGTCAAAAACGCGTGAAACTAATCTGGGGACTGTCAGACGGCCTCTCGCTTCCTTTTTAGCTACTCAAGAGCAGCCTGTGGCTTCACCATGTGTTTATATATACACACAGGGCAGCTCCCGCGTTCGCCACCGCCAAAGAGCAGCAGGGCCCGCG
>NW_010588666.1:130581-143926 GCF_000705375.1 Tinamus guttatus | reverse complement strand
GCCCGGGGCCGGGGGGACCCGCGCAGCCCCGCGCAGCCCCGCGCGCCCGGGCGGGAGGGTCGCCCCTCGCTCTGCAGGAACCAGCCCTAACAGCGGCGCTTACAGAAACCCGCAGCTGCGGAAACCGGCATGGAAAAAATCAAATATTCAGAAGCCAGGAAATGGCAAATACTAACTTTTCCAAAGCAATAGAGTTTTGGCTTCGTCGCACATGCTGCACTCCTCTCAGAGCACGGATTAAATATTCATTAAACATGCAGGATGCGCAGAGAAGCCTCCGAGCGCTGCAGCAGAGACCCTGGCGTGGGGATTTTCCTCGTTTTCAAGCACTCGTTTCATTTTGCAGTAATTCTTGGCTGTGCTTCCAGAGACGCTCGGTTATTTGCAATTCTCACTGAAGTCCATGAAATTGTTTGGGGCTTTGTATCTTTAAAACATAGCCATACACTTTGCTTAGCTCAGAGTTTGGGGTTTTTTTAGGAAGCAATAAATCAGTATTTTTGCAGACCAGGTCTCCATGAAGACCCTTGAAGCAGGGCTGATGCTCAGCAGCTGCTCGAGGTAACTTCTCTGATAGGATCCATGTGGACTGAAGCCGGGAGGTGCAGGGAAGGGCAGAGCAGAGCAGGGACCTTGCCCAGGCGCTCGGGGACCTCAGTAAAACACCCCACACAACTGACTGCAGCGTGAGGGCTTGGGCAGCAGCACATGACACCGAGGACACCGGACATCTGTGAGTGGAAAGGGAGGGAGGGGATCAGAGTGGCTGCCTCCCTACCCCCTTCCTCCTTCCGTCTCCCCTCTGCCTCCAGCCGTGCTGTAAAACACAGAATTTGGAACACGTTGCTGCAAAAGTGGCCAATAATTTAGCGAGACAGCATTTGGACTGGGTACTGATCTGGATATTGAGATGTTTTATTCATGGGAAAGCTCCATTTGAGGCACACGGGAAAGTAACAAAGCTCTGCATTTCTGAATTTCAGCAAAGCTGTCTTGGGGTTAAATCACTTTTTCCCAGCCCCGCTGGGCATTCTCTCACTGCTGCCACTTGCTGCTCGTACAGGCAGGACAGCCACGCGCGGCGGGGTCCACGACACAGCTCCAGCTCCTCTCCCAGCTGCCCTCTGCCCATAACGTCCCTTGGAGGTTATTTTATCTGCACTGGAGGAAAAACAGGTGATCTTTCCCAAAATGAAGTCGTGCCTTGCCACTGAGCGCAGATTGGGTTGATCTTCCATGTTGTCTGTGCTCGCCCACAGCTCTTGCATGCCTAGAGGAGCAGGGCAAGAAGACAAATCCACATACAAAATGCAGGACATCCAAGAAAAAGAGCTGTTGAGATGAACCCCGCATGTCTCTGAGCTATTATTCCATGAAAACTTAATTGGACATCTATGCCCAGATTACTCTTGGTTTGTGTTTTCAAGACCGTTTACAACAGCAGGAGCTACAGGCTTTGTTACTATTTTTAATGAAAGCCAGTTTTTTAGAGAAGATGCTGGTGTTGAAAGCACCTCTTGCTGCCTTGTTTTCAGACATCCACTGGGAAAGGGTTGTGACCAAAGGAGATACCAACAGGAAACTCTAATACATATGCAGGGAAGATGCTGCTTTAATGCAGCTTGAAGCTATGAAAGTCTATTTCTTTTCCTTCTTTTCTCTTTGTTTTCCCCTTTCCAAATTATACCCGTGAAGTGAATGTTACTTGAGTGCTTCAAAGCCAATCACTTCATCAGGTAGCCCAGAAGTCACAAAGTGTTCTGCTTTATGCACACATAACATGAAAATGGCTGAACTCTGGGTAATTCTCCCCTCATAGTTAACATATGGGCATATAAGAGGATTTGGGAAGAAGCTGGGGGGAGCATTTATAACACAGAGAAGAGCAATTAATACAAAAGGCAAAATGCAGATTTCCCACTCAACCTTGATTGTAGACTTTGCCATCAATGAACACTCATTATCTTTGGAGCACTTTAATAATGGAGTAATGGAAATGAATGTTAAAACTCATACTTGTTAGTTTGCAATCAAATTCAATATGGGAACAGCTGGAGACATAGCTGAAATACACAAAAAAACAGTCAAAACCAAGATGTTCCCCCTGGGGAATAAGTTTATTAAAAAGGCAAAATAGAAAAAGATACACATTCCCATTGTACAGTTACAATAAAACAATTTCTTGGACCACGTTTGTATGATAAGCAATGTCTACCTTGTATCCAGAATTACTTTTTATTTGCCACCAACTGTTTGCATTGGCATCATTCCTTCAAGGAAGTAAGAACTGCCTTATGTTATCTGGGCTGCTATCAGCGAACTTGGCTGGTGAAGAAACGCAGCTCCCGAGCGTGCGACAGCCTTACCAGCCCTCACGGACCTGGAAAGCATCTCTCGGGATGGAACACTGGCCTCCCTGCAAGGCTGCTGCTCCTTTTAGGGAGGCTACATTATTTCCATACTCTTTTTTATTTTATTTTTGGATTCTGATGCATACTCAGCCCAAATTGCAAATGCAGTAACAATATAATTTCCCTAAGCAAATCCTCCAAACCCACAAACATGAGTTACCTGATTGAACTCCTGAGCCGTGGCACCAACAGGAGGTAATATTTAAAAGAGAAAATCCTTTATTTTTAAGAAACATGAGATACCTACATTAAATCATCTCCTAATTTAACTTCTTTAAAGAGCTAATCAATAATTCAATATAGATTATACATGGCCTACATGTATAAATATAGGTAAAGTATGTACATATCTATAGCTATAGATATCCTTCAAGAATCCTATGAAGTTTAATAAAATATTTTCTGAATACACATCTAATGAATACCATATTGCACATATTGAGTCTTTGCATGATCTTCTCAAACCATTTGTTATCTTTTAATGTTATACATTAAAAAAATAAGGAAAGGTAAAACTCTGAAGCTTGCCCATGCTTGGGAGCAGGTTTTCCTTTGAGGAAGACATGAATGCAGGCGACAGCTTGTGGGAGCGCAGAGACGCTGTGTGAGGATCCCGTCTGCCCGCAGCGCCGCGGCCATCGCTGCGCGCTCGGTGACGCCGCGGGCGAAGGCCGGTGTGCGCCAACGCGCCGGGCAGGAAAACACGCTCCTCAGGCACCCGGGGAGAGAGGAACGGCGACTTCCCGGCTTCCCAATCCATATGTCCTACCAAGGAGACCGAGAAGGGAGGTCTTCTTAACCAGGTCAACTGATAGATCCATCTCAGACTCATCAGGCCATTATATGTCAGTTTAAACGGAACACTCCTTTTGTGATCAGTTATATGACAATTTACTGCATAGAAACTCCTTGGTTTTAAAATACATGCCCCCACTGTTATATGTGCTACATAGAAATCATTTTGAAATATATATTCTCTATCTTTTCCATAAAGCATTAGTATCATTTCTTTTGAGTCTGAAATCAGAAATCTACACTATAAATAAAAAATAAATAAATTTTAAACAGAGTAACAAAGGAGCTAGGAGAATTTAAATGAATGTGTCTCCATTTGCACAATTCTTGAAGTGAAGCCACTACAAAGTGTAAATGTTTCCAGCAGTATCAAGGCAGCATTGTGGTCTGCGTGTAGTATTTGCAAATTCTCACAATCTGATAATTTCTAACACCTTTTGTTAGTTACAATTGCACCCTAATCTACAGTGAAATGAAGCATGCATCTAGTAAATATTTACGAGCTCTAGGAAGACTTGCTTTACTATGCAATCTTAGTGTTTTATCAAGTGTTTTGTATGTAAATTCATTTATAAATAAAAGACTAAAAATATTTCCATGCTTCTTAATTTCAATGCATAGACAGTTTAGGGAAATGATTTGGGTGAGTTTCTAATTGATGCCAAGATGACAGCTGACAGAGTCTAACAGCAGAATGAAACCTCTTTCAGCTCTACTGCTCAAACCCAGCTTGGCGCTGCGGAGACCAAGCACTCTCAGCCGATGTTGATTATTCATAGGAGCATTTGAAAACAACTGGGGGTCTCCACCCCGGTCCTGTCTCGACACAAGCACCTTGCAACTGGCCTCCGCGCTGGCACGTTCAGAGAAAGGAAAGGCCAAGGACAGCAACAGGGCTGTTCTCTTCTTTGTATTAAAGAATCCCCCAGAAAGGTTTGAGACACATTCCTGACAGCACCAAGGGAAGACACCCAATTCTTTCCACACTTGCTGATTACTATGGAGAATTTTTCAGTCCAGCAGGTACTTTCTTAAGTATGAATTTCTAGCGAAGCGCTGGGCTCAGATGATTATCTCTCAGCCTGCATGTATTCTGCAGAAGGAAACCACTCATTCAAGTCATTTGCAAGTAAAAGTTTCTTACCAGACTGAGTGCATTCTTAGCGAACATTCTTAGTTCTGCTTAGGCAAGAATATAACCCCCACACTTCTCAAATGTGTATTTTAAATGTTGTGGGGTTTTCACTACCTCATGGATCTGGTAGCCATTAAATCTGCCATACATCAAGTATTTCTTTGCCATATTTGAAAATTATCTATTCTATATAAAATCTATATGAAGCAGTAAGAAATTGAATTTTGCTATTAGCCCCCCAAAATTCATATTGTTGTAATTTTCTGAATGTCCTGCAGTGAGGCCAAAAACACATACGATTAGGAAGTGATCTTTATTAAAATGAGGATGTGTTAAAAGTGTGCAAGCCATTTGGGGAACTATCTGCTGTGTCTATCAAAATAATTCCAAACCAGAAAAGCAAGCAGTACTAGATACTAAAAGAACAGTTTTCAGTTCTTTATTTATTATGGATTAGAGCCTCCTGAATGCACTGGCATCATTAGGAAGACTGTATACTGACAGACATTTTATATGGAAATTAGTTATCCAAAGAAAACCTGTCCCTCAGCTCTACAGGCAGTATTTGATTTACAAGTAGCCAATAGTTGTTGTAAATCTTTATATTTATTTGCATAGGGAAGATTTAAAAGTCCCAAAAGGTTTCCCCTCTCAGAACCACCTGCTATTTGCCTCGCTCCTGTTTTCAGATCCTGCCTGGCATTAGGAGAGCCCAGGATGCCCCTATCCAGGCATGCAAGTGTCTTAGGTCAGAGATTAGTCTTGCTTTGTTTTGGGGTGTTTTGTTTTGGGATGTTTTGCCTACAGCTCGTTGCATCAGACCAGTTTTTCTTTTTAGAAAAATGCAAGTTTCGTTCTATAGTATACATTTCACTTATTAATATCCTTCTATCAAGAAAAAATGGTATGAATTTTAATCTAAGTGCAAGGTCTGAATTCTAATTTAAGCATATAGCAAAAAAAAGTGAAGATGACTTCATATATGTTTGTTGTTATGACTTTGTCATGCAATTGGATCAGAAGTAAGTATTAAAACATCACAAAGCTCTTCTGCAGCTTTCTTCACTGAAAGTTATTAAGACAATTGTCCTAGTTATCTTTGTGCCAAATAAATATAAACAACTCCGACAAATGGTTTAAGAGCCCTATATATATATATTTGTCATCATTGACTCATCATTGGCTCAGACACTGAATAGACTGAGAGCTTCTAAGCACCAGGGTGGACATAATCTCCAAGGATTAACTAACCCAGGAAACTGCCCGAGTTCTTGGGATGCATCCTGTAGAAGTCACAGGGTTTGGTAACTGGCCAGAACGAGAGGGACAGAAGGAAGTGACAGCTCAAGAGAGCCGAGGCCACAGGGCTGCCCTAAGCCCAACAGGCCGCTCCAGCCCCGCGTCACGCAGCAGATCACATCAGTTTTGGGGCCAGTCCAGGCAGTGACACTCACCACTGAAGCTGTGCACGCGCTGAGGCGCAGAAGAGCCACGGGCCTCCACCCTGCGAGCTGCACGTGGGACAATTCAGAGATGGCAACAGCTCTGAGCCACCTCACTGCTCAGCCTTAGGGCTTCAAAGCTCGCTGGTGAGAATGGGAGCACTAGGTACACAGCAACTCCCAAACGCTGCTCTGAGTTTGCTACAGGATCAGGCCATTTTGCTCTTAACATTCGAACACAAAAATTAAATCATATTCACTGATAGTGCTCATTTCACACAGAAATGTCCATCAGCTGCCTTATTTTTCCATCAGAACCTCCTCTTGCTTCATGCTCTGCTGTTGTTTTATTAACAGATGTTGGAGCAAAGCAATGTGTACACATTTCTGAGACAAGTATAAGTGATACTAAGGGCAAACCACTGTGTGCTGTCCTAAGACCTGCACTCTGACGCAGCGCCATATGGAATCACACAGGTGGGAAGGGACCTCCAGAGGCCACCTAGACCTGCCCAGCAGGTCCCAGTGGAACAGGTCCTCTGAGGGGAGTCCAGCTCCATCTTCTCTACACCCTCTTGCTACACAGTTGCAGATAACAGCATGAGCCTTCCAAACCATTTCCTCCTAAGCCTGAACAAATCAAGTTCTGGCATCACATGCTGTAGCCCCAACTATCTTGGCTGCCTTCCACTGGACTTGCTTCAGTATGTGAATGTCTCCTGCAATGGGGAGCCTAAAACTGGACGCAGTAAAGCAGATGCAGACTGTCAAATGCTGAAAAGAGGGAGCTCCCTCCCCTCAGCTGTGAGCTACCCTTTTGCTAGTACAGGCAAGAATGCAGCTGGCCGTCTTTGCCACAAGACCACATTGGTGACTCACGTTCAACTTGTCCACCAGGTCCCCCCGGGTTTTCTGCTGCGAAGCTGCTTTGTGACCTGTCAGCTCCCAGCCTGTACTTGCCAGGGCCTTGAACAGACTCCCCCTTCTCACATTTCAGCTGGCTGAGTAAAGCAGCTTAGTGGACTGAGTTCAAGGTCACTCCTTGCACTGATAAGAGCTGTTTGCTGTGAAGAAATCAAGAAGCAGCCTCAGCAAGAGGCTCCTCTCCTTTCCTCGGGAGCTGTTCTTAAGCTGGAGCTTTGGCATGTGGCCCCCACCTCGGCTACGCTGCAGCTGTCTGCACCCACACTTGCACTCGGTCTTGTACCGCCTGGCTGCTGCCCGCATCTCTACCCTCTGACTTGACTTCCTGGCTTGACCCCAGACCTGCATCACTGCACCAGGGTTGCTGGATCGTCGCTAGAGCAAGCCTGACACTGATCACCATTTCCAGACCTGATCCTGACTCAACAGCCTGACTCCCTGCCACTGAGGCCACTGCCCTGCGTGCCCTGCTGTCACCTCTGCTTCTGGCTTCCCTGCCTGTGCAGCAGCCTGCGCTTGCTAGGCAAAAAATAGTCAAGTACCTCGTCCTTTCCGATGCTGCTTGTCATTAGGTCCCTGCCACATTGAGCAGTCAGCCCATATTTGCCTTAGTCTTCCTTTTCCTGCCAATAAATGCACACGAAGCTCCTCCTGCTGCCCTTCACATCCACTGCTAGTTTCGGTTCCAGGTGAGCCTTGACTTTTGCAACGTCCTGCGCGCGCCCTTCCCGCCCGGTGCTGCCCCTCGCCCTGCGGGCTGAGCTCTGGCCACCCGTGCCCGCCTCCTGCCGCGCTTGCTCCCCGCTCTGCGCATCTCCATGGACTGTCCTGCTCTGAGGAGGAGGCTGTCCTCAAATATGAGCCACCTCGCCAAGGCCTATTTGCTCTCCACGCCTGTCTCCCATGGGATCCTGACAAGGAGATCCCTGAATGAGCCAAAAACTGCTCTTCTGAAGTCCAGCTGTGTTTCTTGCTCACTTCTCCCAGGATTTTAAACTGCACAGTCTCGTGGTCACTGCAGCCAGGGCTGCTCTTGACCTTCACATTTTGACCCATTCTTCCTTGTTTGTAACAGGCCCAACAGAGTGTCTCTCCTTGACTGTGCAATCTTTTGAGGACAAGAGATTGTCTTCAAGGCCTCGCAGAAATCTGGACTGCTTGCACGCAGCTCAGTTACCTTGACAGAAGGTACTGGGGTGGTTAAAGTCCCCTTATGACTACCGGGGCCTGTGATAGAGAGGTGGTCAGAAAAAATTGAATTAAATAATAATTCAACTTTGTGCACATGTATTTAGATTCCAAATGCCCCTTCAAACACATTACGCAATACAGAACAAGAATTCATCACACGTGGTACAGCATCATCCAACAGCACAGAGCAAAAACGTAGCCACAAGCACAGTCAAGAGGGCAGCGCAGACTGAGCCCGGAGTCTGCGGGAGCTGGAGACGCCAGCCCTGCGGGCACGAGGGCATTGCTCCAGGAGCCTCACTCCGTCCTCGTCACTACCGCTTCATAAAGCCCTTAGCCCTGGGGTATTTCTGTTCAAATACTCACGTTAACAACATATGAGAGCTGATAAGCATCTGGAAATACTAATTTCCAAGGATCATTTTTTAATTCTGCCGCAATTACCTGAAAAAATATATGTATGTACACACACAGACATATATATACATACACACACACACAGGGACCTTTTACATGATAACATATAATTACACCAAATAAATAGTCCAAAGGGATGGGTTTCTTCACTGTATTATCTCCTAAATGACTTGGAAGCCACCTGTTCAACATGTTTTGTTTCCAGGATCTACTTTGCCTCCATGGCAAAATGCTACTGATGCCCATTTCAAAAAGTGTTGTGAAAACTATTATCATTCAGCTCTTCACAGCTTGTTCATGTCATCTGGCGTTGGTTATTAACATTCAATTTATATATGTTAATCAGGGTTGGGGCTGTTCCACCGAGTGCAAACAAGCTTGAGTTAGTTAATCCAAAATTTGCCAACTGAAAATATTTTGGATACTTTAGTAAGTGTTCCTGGTACCGGCATTTACACTTAACATTACTGACATATACGTTAGTGACACATGATGCCACAACCAATTTCAGTCATTTTTTTCCACTTTTCCTATTAAATTACAAAATATTTTGCATAACATTCTTTCTCAAATAACATATAGTAAGCTTGGCAAGCAGGAAGACACAGGGAATAGTTTTACAAAACAATATGTCATTTTTCTTTTTCACAGAGCATGTGTCAGCCACTAGCAGATTTAGGTGATCTAATCCATATGAGAGTTCCTCAAATGTGTTACAAAATACAGTCAGAATCTTATAAATTAAAGAAAGAAGTTTTTCATAAGTTTGGAGTTGCAGTTTGGTGTAATACATCATTCACTCCAGTGAAAGAAAAAAAGGATTCCTGTTTTCCATGGTGGAAACACAGAACATTTCCATGCCCTAGTTAAGTGAATTAAGCATATTTTCAAGTGTAGGGCCTTTTAAATAAGCTTCTAATTTAATCTAGAACCATGGTATATTGTGATTCTGATGCGATGCACCTTATATTCAATTTTGTAATCTACAGGAAATACTAAAATTAGGTACAGCACAGAGTGTTCTAATACCAGTCTACTCAGCTCATACAAAAAGAGTCATTTTATAGCAGACAATAGTATGTGCTTGAAGTAACTGCAGCGTTCATAACGTCATCCCAACGCTACGTGTTCCCTCTGCTGCTGTTGTAGGACTGCTTCTTCTACATGCTGCCCGTGAAAAGCCACATTTCTCATCATGGGGTCATCAACTCATAACTGCAGTAGCCAAGAGGAATAATTTGCTAAAGGAAAAACACATTGTGTTTTATGGTAAGATGATTTCTGACCTGCTCAGGAAGTTCAATGAGTATTTTCAATAAATCTAGGCATTGTCCTTTGGCAGAATGTTTCTTCTTTGATCACACATATAGAGCAGAAGAACGCTATCAAACACTGCCAGTAAGTGTACATATATCTAATTTGCTTTCTTTTAGACCCATTTAGAAACAACATAAGAGAGCAGCCTTCCTGTCCTTGAACCAAGATCGTACAGGCTTTCACTCCCTGGAGCAGAAGTATCAGCACAAACCACCTTTAACACATGCAGCCCTCCAGTCCCTCTGCTCTTTGGGGCACGTGGAATCATTGCAACTCCCTCCTGACATCTTCCTCCCTCAGCACAGGGAATCCAAGAGCAGAAGCATCACTGCACTAGCGTGGAGCAGCTCAACAGACACAGGCTCCTAAAACACACACGCACTCACATGCAAAACTTACCTGAACTCCAACAAAAACCTTCTACTTTTCTCCCTGTGAGCCAGCACACCATCATAGAGTGAGAAACAGTAACAGCAAATACACAGTTCTTCAATTCGTCATGGTCAGTTTGCCTAAAAAAGTGTTTGTCTCTTTCCTTAGCTGTTCTTTCTTTAGGGTTTACTGTCTATTCATTTGCATCTCTGGAATGCTTACAGTCTGCAAGCTTTCTGTCTGTAACATTGACAAGTTATCCTGAGAATGTTGAAATACTCTGTAAAATGGAGAAAGCTAATTGGGTATTCAGAAATTCAGTAAACATTTGGGTATAAAAAGTTTGTAGTTTTTCTGTAATACACGTTCAAAAAAGAAATCTTGAGCTTCTGCCTACATTCAGTTCAGCCTTATCAGTTCTGGTATTTCCCCAGATAGTGTGAACACCATTTTCAGCAGCATGTTTTCGGGGAGGTTTTTTTTTTTTTTTTTTTTTCTCTCTCTCTCTCTCCTTCCAGATCCTTCTCGTGGCAGGTTCCTCCTGTTTGCAGGAAGATGCTTCTGTTCAGTTTCCAGCACCCTGCACGTTTCTGCTGCCACTTATTTCTCTGGTCTCTCCCCTCTGCTCCTGTAGGCGGTGCCTCCTGTGTTGGACTGAGGATGGATGCTGAATAAAGCCTTGGGCACTGGGAGAAAGCTACATTAATTTGTTTACTTTTGCACAAAAATCTTTCATTTAGGCCCCAGCTTGTATAAGAACACGTTTGAGGCCAATGGACGTGGCCGAACAGGGCGTGCTGGCAGGCTGGGGCAGAGCACGGAGGGACCCGCGTGCCCATCTCGGCCGAGCTCGGGAGCCGCTGCCAGGCGCGAGGGCCTCCAGCGAAGAGGGAGGCGTGTGGCAGCGCTGAGCAGGACGCAGAGGGGAGCACACAGGTCCCCTTGGCACGTTTCCAAGGCACAGTCACCTTCCTCCTTCCGTGGTGCACGTTATGTTTCCTCTGGCCTGCGACCAGAGCTTGCCAAGCGCCCTCCCACCTGGTGCTTCATGCATCCCTTCAGCACAGAGACCTTCGTGGCCTCAGCATTTGTCCTGTATCAGCTTTCACAGGCCCATCCTGGCATGCGAATAGCTTCACTCCTGAGAACACTGCTACAGAAAGCAGAGTCATCCTCCCCAGCAAATCTGGGAAGATTTTAAACTGGGACGTTAGACTGCAGGAATTAACCCACGATCTTCATGGGCGAAGCTGTAGGAGCAGATTCCGTCAGCGGAGAATCACAGCCCAAGTTCATGTCAGGGGATCACTACCTGCTGGGTTTCCGGGCATTAGTACTAGAAAAGCAAAACACCAAATCTTAAGAGGCCAACTAGTAAGTTTGGCAACTCAAAGCAGCTGCTTTCAGCAGGGCCCAACACAAATGCAATAGCTACACATGGCTAGGCCTTTTCTGCCTGCTGCACCCTTAAGCACAGACCGGTGTTTCTCAGGGCATCAACAGGAAGCTCGTTTTGTGCTCGCTCAGATGCGCGGTTACCAAATGAGTCACTGTGGTCTTCAGTTCTCTCTCCCTAAAAGAGGTTGTATTTGGGGTTTTTTTCTTGGTTTAGCTCTGCATACATGAAAACTTCTTTAATATTCGTTTGTGAAGTTCATTGTAATGCTGATTCTCAGAAAAGCCTCATGTTTTCTAAAATCCACTGAAATCCAAATTAACAGAGTGTGCTTGGAAGGCAGGGAGCAGAAACCTTGAAGGAGACAGATTTTGACAGAGATCATTAACATCAGCCCATCTTCACAGAAGTCAGGTGATTCCTGCCAGCTGAGAGTTGGGCTTTGAGCCTCCAAGAAGAAATTCCAAGAACAATGCTGACAGTGATCCGGAGACTTATTAAAAACAGGCTTGGAATTATTATATTAAAATTTAATTTGTGCATTTTCGTGTAACACCCAAATGCTTGCTACCGAGGTCGAGGTTTGCGTCTGTTCAGGAGCCATCACAGTATTGTCGAAGAATTTGGCAAAATTCTCAGAGTATATCTGATTTATAGCACTTATTGCCAGAATGCTCTGCCATTTTCCCAGACGTGTATTTCTTGGACTCGTTGTCCCAGTCGGTTTATTGGTTTCATGGTTCTCCTTTCCAAATCACTGTTCCAGCTCATTGATGATCCTATCCAGTGCTGGTTACACAGAATGTTGCTGAAAGTCATCTTTACTTTGAAAAGCCATGTGTTGACCAGTATTTTTAGCTGACAGATATACTTAGCCAAACTGACAATCTCCAAGTTTTCTACTCCTGTGGTTTTTTTCCACAGAAGGCAATGAGCTGTTTTCTGCAATCAGCTCTTCTGTTTTGCCCATTCTTATGGCCACAATCCATGCTCTAAATCACTGTCTACATTATTTTAGCATAAAACCTCTTTCAAATACCCTTCTAATTCAACGCCATGCTGTAAATCAAACACATGCTGATATAACTGCCCTGGGACTCTACTGGAGCACTTCAAATGCACTTTCTAGACTAGTCACAGGATAAAATTCAGCATGCAGAGAACCTTAGTAGTTTGGGTCTTCTCAGACACACAGGTGGGTCACTTTAGTTATGTCTGTACAGATCCATGGAAGTCAATAGAGTTATGTATATGCTTAAAAGTAAGTGCATGCACAGGATGATTTCTAGCATTCCTATGTAGATAAATATCTACCTGCACATTCAAAATCTTACCTTTAGCAACTGGCTTGGATTTTTCTCTTCCAGAGCTTCACAGGCTTTTGGGGTGGCTGGCAGTTTCTTGTGGCTAGCAAAATTTGCTAGGAAGTATCCACTTACATAGATCAAGAGATCGGCTCCCATTAGTCACACTTAGGAAAACCATTTCTAAGGAGTAATCCTGGGCGATACAGCCAGACATGGAGACCACAGGGACAAGGTGAGGGCCGTCTCCGTTTGCTCTTAGTTCATAGCGTGGAGGGACGTCACACATCTGCAAGGCTTTAGTATGAATAAGGGCACGCAGGCTGCAAAGCTGCCCTCATGCTCCCCAAGTCAAGAGTGAAATGAAATTAGGAAAACCATTTCTAAGGAGTAATCCTGGGCGATACAGCCAGACATGGAGACCACAGGGACAAGGTGAGGGCCGTCTCCGTTTGCTCTTAGTTCATAGCGTGGAGGGACGTCACACATCTGCAAGGCTTTAGTATGAATAAGGGCACGCAGGCTGCAAAGCTGCCCTCATGCTCCCCAAGTCAAGAGTGAAATGAAAACCTCCCGGAGCCCCCCGCACCCCCCGCGCTGCCTCCCGGAGCCCCCCACACACCCCACGCGCTGCCTCCCAG
>NW_010588666.1:57060-107427 GCF_000705375.1 Tinamus guttatus | reverse complement strand
TCGCCCACCCCGAGGGGCTGAGGGGAGGATGACAGGTCTTTGTTGTCTGAATAAAAATCAGTGGCAGCTCAAGGGAGAGGACTCCTCCTACTAAATTATCAAAAATGGGCTGGCTCTAAGTCTCTTAACAAATTGGACAGAGCTCCGGAAAGCAGCAGTCCCAAATCCAACCTACAGGCACTGGGAACTTTAAAGGAACCAGGGACGGCTGAAAATAGCACTTCTTTTTTGCTTTCTTTGTATTCAAAACTATATCCTTTCCTGACCGATTTTGCTATCCCAGGTCCAAGTCTCTCCAGTCAGGAGCCCCAGCTCTCCAGAACAATAACAGATCCATTAGCTCGGCTTTATTATTTTATTTTTAATTAATTATTATTACATTTTCTTCCCCCCTTGTTTGTTTTCTGCACATCTTCAGGAAGCCCTTGGTGCTTGTGCAAAGAGAAGCTCCTATTGCAACCTCTCTCCCTGCGCCGTGCGCCTCGGTGTAAACATTTTGGATGATCTAAAGACTCTGGGGTCTGTATATGGAAATAGTGGGGTGCAGAGCAGAAGAAAATACTTGTCCTTTCCGTCCCCCAGCCATGCTTTTCCACGGGATCTCCGGAGGCCACATCCAAGGAATCATGGAGGAGATGGAGAGGAGATCCAAGACCGAGTCCCGCCTGGCCAAAGGGGGACAGATGAACGGCCGGGAAACGGTAAGAGAGAGGCCGACCCCCTTGGAAAGGGGATGGCTGCAAGTGCGGCCCGCAGCGGGACAGTGCGCAAGTCGGGGCGGGAAGAGGCCGCTCCGCGACCCTTCCCGCGGCCTCGGGACTAGGGCCGACTAGTCTCCTCACGCGCGGGTGCAAGAGCCGCTCCTGCGGCTGCTCGTCTGGGTAGGAGGAAACTTCCCCGAGCTTCAGCTGGGCCGGGATGTGGTGCCGAGCAGAGTAGCCGCTGCCCGGCCCAGAGCTGCGCTCCTGGCGCCTTCGAATCAAACCGCAAACAGCCGCTTCTTCCTTCTCCTGCCCATTTTTGGTCTCAAGTGGGGGGTTGATACAAAGAGGCTTTACCCTCTTGAGTGTTATGCCCGGCGAATATTTTGCTTCGCGGCAACCTCTCCTCTCCCTGCTCGCTTGCAAGGTCCGATGGCGGAGCGGGCGCGTTTCGTGCAGAGCGAGCGCTCCCCGCTCCAACTTGTAGGGCTTCCGCTGCGCCCGCAGCGAGTGCCTGGGAAGCGGCTCCCCGCTTACTGCGAGGAAGAGCCTGCCCGCGCCCGGCATCAACCCTTGCTGTGTTACCATCTGCAGTGCGCATTTAACGCGCCCTTTCGCTCGCTGCAGGAACGGGCGAGGAACACAACTTCTGACTGGGAAACAAACACGACTTTGGAACGGAGAGATGCTGGCGGGTTTTGCAGTTTCTCCACGAGCGGGCTGCCCGCCCGAGCAAGCCGTCGCCGCTTTTGTCCGCGCTCCCCCTCCGGCCCCTTTGTCCCGGCGCCGCTCCCATTGACGGCGGCTCCGAGAGCAGCAGCTGCTTTGGGCTGGATTCGGTCTGTGCCACCGACCCGGCCCAGGCCCCGGCAGCGGGGCCCAGCGGAGTCTCTGCTCCTTACACAGCCCACCCGCCTCCCTTCTCCTGCCTCTGCTTTAAGTTACTTTTTGTTTTGTTTTGCTTTGTTTTGTTTGTTTTCCTGGGGATGTGGTTTTGTCTGCTTAAAACGCGGGTCAAAATTTACCAGGATATCGATGCAAGCGTGAACCTCCGCTACAAACTTCTGCCGCAGCAAAACGATGTTTTCCCACTCGTAAAATGCCACTCTCGTGGAACACCACCGATTAAAATGTGAAAGAAACGGGGAAGACGCAGACTTTAACTTGGGGAACTCGGGAAAGAGCCGCGTCTCCTTTCCTTAGTGAGGCCTAATCTTTTGTCTGTGCGCATTGAAATTACATTAGATCGTTAGGAGAGGTTTAATGGCATAAACACGAAAGCTGAATCCTGGTAGATACTTGTCCAGCGGGAACGGCTTCAAGGCTGCCCAGCCCGGGGCCCCCGCGGGGCAGCCCCCCGCCTGCCTCACGGCCGCGTCGTTGTTTTGCAGAACATGCCCCCCCTGAGTCCCGAGAAGCCCGCCCTGTGCGCTGGTTGTGGAGGGAAGATCTCGGACAGATATTACCTGCTGGCTGTGGACAAACAGTGGCACCTCAGGTGTCTTAAGTGCTGTGAATGTAAACTGGCCTTGGAGTCAGAGCTCACCTGCTTTGCCAAGGACGGCAGTATTTACTGCAAGGAGGATTACTACAGGTACAGAGACCGGCCCCGTGGCTCCCAAGGCACTTCCCCTATCCACACATTACGAACCCAAACGATCTTCTCCACGTGGGCTTCTAAAGGTGGCTCCGAGGCTCCCTAATGTTACAAACGGGTCCCGTTTGGAAGACCCACGCGTAAAAAACGCTGAGCGAGCCGCCAACAGACACCCCGATTAGCCTGTTTGTGCAACCAAACGGGTCTCCTGCTGCTCTCGTAGCCTTCCATAGCCCCTTCCAGAGAGGGGCCAGAGCCCCCTCTCTGCGCGGCTCCCCTTCCCCGCGGAGCCCGCGCGGGGATACGCTTCCCCGCCTCACCCGCACCCCGCCGAGCTTGGAAGCGAGTGCGCCCACAGATTTGCCCGCGCCTCTCCGTTCTGCGTGGGGCACTCGCCCCGCGGGAGCTTCCGCGGGACAAAAGTCCCACCGGGGCAGGCTCATCCTTTGCCTTGCCAGCTGATGCCCACGCTTGTGTTTCCTTCAGAAGGTTCTCCGTGCAGAGATGTGCCCGCTGCCACCTTGGGATCTCAGCCTCTGAAATGGTCATGAGAGCCAGGGAGTCGGTTTATCACCTGAGCTGCTTCACCTGCACCACGTGTAACAAGACTCTGACCACGGGCGACCACTTCGGCATGAAAGACAACCTGGTTTACTGCAGAGCGCACTTCGAGTCGCTTTTGCAAGGAGAATATCCGCCCCAGCTGAGCTACACGGAGCTGGCTGCCAAGAGCGGCGGGCTGGCCCTGCCCTACTTCAACGGCACGGGCACGGTGCAGAAGGGCAGGCCCCGCAAGCGAAAGAGCCCGGCCCTGGGAGTGGACATCGTCACCTACAGCTCAGGTGGGGCCCCGGCCGCAGCGCGAAGGGAAGCGCGCGTCGCGGGGGAGCCACGGGGAGCCCTCCTCGGGGGCTGCCGTCGCCTGTTAGTGTCACACATCCCGACTCGGCCACTTCCCAGAGTAAAGATCATCCTCCTCCACCCCCTTAAAAAAATGAGAGAAAGAAAAGAAAGCGTAGCTCTCTGTAGGAATCCCAGAGATACTCTTATGGTTAGTTGTATGTTATTACCAACGCTTCACCATTTAGACCTAAACGGGTCAGCAGAAAAAAAAAATCTAGAGGGAAAATCACTGTGACTCCTAAAGAGCCAGTGGAATATGCAAGTGAGTCAACAAAGATATCCAATTCACAGTAATGAATTATTCAAACAAAATAATAATCCCGTTTTAAATAATCACAGTGAATCAAAAAGTCAACGAATAAATATCTTTGCCTGTAATGGAACCCTAGCAAACGAAAATAGCAGGAAAGTTTTCTGTTCTTTTAGCAGCAGGAAACGGGGTGAGTGATGTCCCGTATTAAATTTCTTCTCTGCCTCTACTCACCCAAGTTCCCTAACTGTGTCCACGCACACAATGTTACGGGCTGGCGGCAGGGCCGTTGCAACGGGGTTGCATTAGACTAAGGACGAGAAGCGGCGCGGTTAAATCCGAGCGAAAAAGCTACCGGTTTAAAAAATAGGCTTGGGCGAAAGCGGAGCGGGGGCTGCGCTGGGGCCGAGCCCCCCCGCTCGCCGCCCGCACCGGTGCGGCCCCGGGCTGCCTCCTGCCCTCCCTCCCTCCTCACCGCCACCGAGATTCGTAAGCACCAACCCCCCAAACCTCCCCCCGGCCCCTCCTTTGGGGCCGTTTGTGCAGCGGGCTTTAGTGGGAACTGGGGAGCTCTGCGAGGCTGTTTCATCTCCTCTGATGCGTAGACCTCGGAGCCGGGGTAATCACTGCGCTAATTGTTCTGTGTTAATTGAAGATGACATTGGAATCCCTGGCTACGGAGCGGTTCCCAATCAGCCCTGAAAGCTGCTGAAGAAAAGGGAACCAGTAGCGGGCCAGTGCATTCAGTCCCACACTCGTGCAGTTCCTGTATGCTTTGCTTCTAGCTGCGCGATGTTGCTAGTTCGCACACACGCGCCCAAACAGCCGCGCTCCGAGACGGAAATGTGTATTTACAGAGGCAATTCACCGGTAGAATTAGGATCAGAAATTCAGAGACAGATTAAAACTTGTAGATATGATAAATCTCATTAAGCTTCATGACAGGACTCCAGCGATACAGTATTTTTGAACACCGCCGTAGTTTTCGTAAGGTCGTCCAGAAAGTGCCCCCCTGGTAACACTGGGGGGCTCTGAGATGTTGCACTGGCTCCAGAGCAGACTAAAAAGTTCTGCCCGTATAAAATGCAGCTTCTCTCAACGAGCTCACAGGTTACTCCGGGGAAAGAGGGGGAAAGAAAAGTTGCTCTACTCTGCTGCTTTCGGCTCAGCCTAGAGAGCCGGGGCATTTGATCATTTAGAGCCCTGTTTATATATTTCTTTATTTAAAGCATTATCTAGCAGTGTGCATCCTTGATACACGGTCCCGGGAAAATGCAGTTTATGGCCAAACTGGGCACCCACTGTAAACGATCCCAGCCCACTGACCAACCGTGCTGCGGGTCCAGGGAAGGAAAAGCAATCGGGACAGCTAGGAAAGACCTTGCAATAGATGTAAGTGCTTCCCAGGCAGAAAAACAAGTCCAACAAAGTCACCTCCCCGAACCTCCGCAGATTGGGTGGCCTCTCTTCCCCAAGCACCCTGCGGAACGACCACGGACGAGCCCTCTCTTGGGCGGCGGGAGCGCGCGGAGCCGCGGCGCGCAGCCCGTTCAAGGAGCGCGGACTTGCGAGCTCACAGCCTGCCCCAACCACGCACAAACCCCGCTGTATCCTCAGGGTCTGCTTCGTATTTTGTTTCAGGGGAGCAGAGCGCGGGGTCAGTCTGGAAAACGAGGTTTTGTTGCCGGCGCTGCAACCAGATTTCTATGTTGTGTTTTGCTCGGGAGCTTAATTTCTGCTTCGCAACTCCTCCGTTGTAAAATGGAAAGACAACAATAAATAACTCGAAGTGCTATGAAGTAAAAAAACATTCATACGCTTGAATAGGCTGGAATTAATGTGAAAAAAAATGGAAGAAACTATTCAAAAGTACTTAAAACATTCAAAGCCTTCTCTATATTACCTCTTATATCATAAAATCAATATGTATTTTGAGGGAAACTGTGTTGACTTACAGCCCACAGGATATAGAAATGAGATGGTGAAGAAGATTTCCCTAGGAAAATATTTTACCCAGATGCTACTCAAAGAACTGTTTATTTCATTATACATATGTATGTGCAAAACTATGAAGAGTTCACTTGAAGACCTCTTGGCAAGGAAAGCCAAACAGTTCTGGCTCTTTCCAAAACAAAATAAAACAAGCAACCCCCCTAATCCTGTTGCACAGAAATGAGTCCTAATCTCGTGCTCGATGTTTAGGTTCCCCAGGCAATAGCGTGGATTTTTGCACAGCTATATGGTAAAAGTACCTAGTGCTGTTCATAACGCTGTTTGCCCATGTAAAACATATTGGTCTAATCGTGATGAAATAGGGTTGTCTGAAGATGTTTTGGGCCCCGTTGCCACTTTCTCTGGAAAATATAAGCCAAAATAAAGCAAGTATCAGGCAAAGCAGCAGCTCGGAGAAGCGAAGCCCGCAGCAGGCGCGAGCGGTCAGCGCCGCTCGCGGGCTGCTGCGCGCCACTTATAAATACAGCCCAAACCTGCTCCGAAATTGATTTCCAGGCAACTTCCAGCTTCTGGGATTTTCAGAGGTGCCAACTTACTTTGCCTGAATGTACAGAGATAGCTCTTCGCAAGCCGAGGAGCAAACAATATAATTAAATATTCACTTGATTTACTGTCAAACTCCTACCAGCCTGTGTTCGTGTTGACTTCTCTTAAAATTCAAAAGAGAAAATACCTTTAAGAAGTTTTTCTGTTTTCTCTCATACTTCAAGTGCTTTTGTCTCCGCTTTTAGCACCGTCAGCACCAGTGTCTTGCAGTATCTCAGGATTATGTCCTGCCTCTCTGTCTCCCTTTTTGTTGTTGCTGTTTTTGGTGAGAAATGCGGATCAGCCTAGTAAATAAATCCACTAACTATTAAAAAGCACTTCAAAAATTTAAATGAACAGCTAATGAAAATTGGGCTAGTTTGCATACCATCTGAAACATTTTAAATCAACTGTTCTTTAATTACTCCTCCCTGTTATGACATCATCAAATTTCCCTTGTGTGACTGAACCATCATTATAGGATGTGATCCTGAAGTAACTTGATTGCTTTTAAAGCCAAAGAGAAAATACAGATGACATTCTCAGATCTGGCTAATACTGTTATTCCTGTCCCCAGTATGAAGTAATGATGCTCTAGTCCCCGGGAAGCTGTAGCTCCAGGGTCCCGTTCACACCCATGGAGATGCAATCCGAAACAAGTCCATCTTTCACAGATTCTCTGAAGATGCTCAGTTGGGGAAACTCTTTTAAAGTTTCTTAATCACCATTGGATTTCTTACGAAACATCGTAAGAGTTTACTCGGATTGAGATTGCAGGTACTGAATTGAGACACCCTTGATGCAGCTGCTTTCTAAAGATGTTATACAGAGGAAGATCTTTGAGCAGTTTATTTAAAATCCCAGGCAGAGTCTAAACACATTTATTTTATCAATAAAAAGCATCTAAATTTTATGTTTTCCTTGTCAGCTGTCAAAACAAACTTTCCTGCTGTACATCTTTTTCTATAGGTGCTTGTGATTTGGGGAAAAACCTGAGTACATTTAAAACACTGGTTTGACCTTTATTCTTCTTTCAACCTACGAGTGTTTCAATGAGTGAGATTTCAAAATCTGAATGAAATTTCAAATGACTCCTTGAATGCTCAAAGCAAAACCATCACCACAGGGAGAAGACTTGTTTGAAAAAAAATGCCAAAGGAGGGATAGCTTTCTAAGCCTGTGCTGAGTAGGTATGGGCCCGGGGACATAGCATGCTTTAAGAACAGGGACAGGTCATCTTCTGGATCTTATTTGTCTCATTTAATTATCACGTCTATACTTATTCTTGCACCATCTTAGCCATTGCCCGCTTGCTTCCTTCCTTCCAAACAGTATGTGAGGGAGGACTTTTGCCCTGATTTGTTTGTCCTGCGTGGTGCACTGTCACTAACTCCTCCCTGTGCTTTGTTGATTGCTCAGGTTGTAATGAGAATGAGGCAGATCACCTGGACAGAGATCAGCAGCCTTATCCCCCATCCCAGAAGACCAAGCGCATGCGCACCTCCTTCAAACACCACCAGCTTCGTACCATGAAGTCCTACTTTGCTATCAACCACAATCCAGATGCCAAGGACCTCAAGCAGCTTGCCCAGAAAACGGGCCTGACCAAGCGAGTTTTGCAGGTAAGAAGCCACCATCACAGGCTTGTCAGAGCTTCCCCCCACCCCATCAGTCAACAGTACTGTGTAAAAACAGTGAAATATAGCGATGAACTTTTGCTAGCTGTGTCCCTAGTGGGTGTGCAGAGGGACATGGTGCTACATGTTGTAATGCCAAATTTCAGGAATGCTTTATCACCCAAAGGCAGCCAAATGCTAAAACATGGTTTGTAATTAGTCACATCATTGACAGGACGAAGCCATCTCCAGAGGCCACTGACCCAGTAGATCTCACGATGCACCCTGGGGTCTGTACTCTCCCTGTGGTGATCTCTCTGCTCCATTTGGTACACATGGGTGCAGCCTTTTGATTCCCATGAGGTCATTAATGCAGCCCCTCAATAAGCAGACCCCCAAATATAGAGTTTTGGCTGTTTTGATCATCCAGAACCAGCCTCCTCCCTTTCTCAATGCCTGCTAGACAGTTATCATCATGGGCTTCCACAGTAAAATGTCCCTTCCCAGGGAAAGACAGCCCAGGAAATAATGTTTTAAAAGTCCCTGTGTGTGTGTACTAGTTCATTTATGTTAAGGTGAGGTATGTGTGAAAGAAGGGCAATGATCAAGGCAGAAGGGAAAAACTATTAGCCTCAATTGCTTAATGTGTTACATGCCACCCAAACTGTTTTCACTGAGCCTTATCAAACAGAAAGACTAGGTGACCCATATCAACAATTATATAATAGGGATGGTATAATTACTGCAGTGTTTTCAACTGATCAAGACAAAATTTCAGCCTCAGCAAAAATCTGCTCATTCACTCTTTGCCCTGGTACCATTTACCAGGGTTCTTGAGCTAGAAAACCCAAACCTATCCAACTCCCTTGGCCATCAGATTTCCTTGTATGAGTGAGTGAGCAGATTTCCGTCTAGTTTGCTCTACGAGGTCTGCACATTGGGCTGCAAAGTTCCAGTGAGCACCCGTAGTGGTGGCCCTGTGTACTGGGGCCTTTCTATGACAGAGGCAGGATAAACAGCAGCAAATGAAGCCGCAGAGTGACCTAGGTGATTTGCCAAACAAAAGCAAACATCAAAAAATACGTAGGAGCAAGAACAAAGACAAAAAAAACAACGATGACAAACATCGGTAAAGCAATCAATTGGGATTGGTTTGCAGGTTTGGTTTCAAAACGCGAGAGCCAAATTCAGAAGGAACCTTTTGCGGCAGGAGAATGGGGGTGTCGATAAAGCTGACGGCCCGTCGCTTCCGGCAGCGCCCTCAGCAGACAGCGGCGCTCTCACTCCACCCGGCACTGCGACCACTTTAACAGACCTGACCAATCCCACTATCACTGTAGTGACATCAGTGACCTCTAACTTGGACAGCCACGAACCCGGAAGCCCCTCACAAACTACCTTAACGAACCTTTTCTAACTTTTTTTTTGATTATTCTTACTCTTCTTTATTATTATTATTATTATTATTTTCAAGCCTTTTTTTTTAAACAAACAAACCCACAAAATATTTGGGAAAATAAACAGCTTGATGTGTAGCATCTGCAGCCACTTGGCAAATGAGTTTGAAGTAACATGTCACTATAATAAATGGACATTTATTGTTGAAAACTGTATTCACATTTTTTTTAATTCATCAGATAACTGAAGAGAAGGTTATGAATCATTCTAATAAGTGCCTCTTAAAATTGTATGTTACTTATTTCCAGAATCTTGAAAAAAAAAAAAAGGAATAAAAGGAATTCTACCACAGAAAGACAGAAATCTCTTTTCTCTCTCTGACAACCAGATAAAAATGACTTAAATGAAAACCAAAAGAATGTTGCTTCAGGGCCGTATGCTCACGATATTTAAGAACTCTAACTTTAAGAACTTTCTAACTCTAACTCTATAACACATCTTAAAGTTTTTTTTTTTTTTTAAAAAGAAACACTAATTGAATTGCATAAATAATTAAAATAGACTAGTGGACTGAAAATGCCACTGCCTTTTTTTTTTTTTTTTTAATTAATAATGTATTCGTAGTCCTAACCTGACCCTTCTTGTGCCCTGGGAATTGCCACTGGGCTAGATAAATGCTTCTTGGCCTGTTGCTCTCCCAGCTGGAATGTCCTTGGACACCACTGAAAACTGTGCCCGGAGAGGGGTCCCGTGGGAGAGGCACGTGGGCAAGGACTGCAGGATCAGGCTGCTGCCCTGAGAATTTTCCTCTTGCACGTTAAGGAGGCAAGATGGGCAAAACACCTCCCCAAATGAAATAAATCTTAGAAGGGTATTACGAAAGCAATGATAACAGAAAAAAACCTCTAGTGGGGAGTCTAATCGATTTAAAATCTTCCATAGAAAGGGCTTTGCATTTTTCTCTGCCAAACAACATTGATTTGAATTAAAAACCAAGCCAAACAAAAATCAACAGAGTTCACTGAACAGCCCTGATCCTGAACCATTAAAACAAAAAGGAAGCTGGCCAACTACATTAGTGAGCACTAAATGATTTCTAAGGACATACACTCATGCGGAGTTTTAAAATGAGTTTTTGGTGAATTGTACTTTTTTCAGGGAAGATGGAAATAAGCAAAATATGATTTATTAAGATGTTTAAGGAAAATAATTTTAGTACAATTTATTTGTTACTACTTCATTTTACTTAGATGCTTTTTGAGATTGTATCAGATGCTTCATTTAACACATGATTTAAAAAAAATTAATTCATTACTATTTCTAATATATACATTAGCCTTTTAAACTTTGTATAAAAGAGAAAAGTGCTAGTAAAAATTCTTGCAAAATTGCAAATTGGCGGTGGTTAATTTTAAAGCAGATAAACTCAGAAGCCTTGTGGATGCTGATCTGAATACATTTCTTAGTTTACAGTAATGACCTTTCTTTTTTAATTTTATTTAAGCTAAAAGTCTGAATGGTCTGGGCAGTGGTGAATGTTCATTTGTATCCTTTTAATGTAGTTAAACATCAATTAGATTGTGAAGAGTCTCAGAAACAAAAACAAACAAAAACCAGTCAAGATCTATGTCTTGCTTTTAGTGGATTGTTAAGAATAACTTTGCACATTTACCCCACTTTTTAGACACCATCAAATCTCTTCTTTGGTGGTCAAAGTGGCTATTTAATATATTTTAAAGGTGTCCTTTCTGGCTGTATAAATGTGTGGTTACATATTGACAGTTCACTGCCCACATTAAAGTGCATTATTGTAATTTTTGCTCAGGGTTTTTAGAAAATTAGCACAGAAAAGTAGCTTATTTTTTAAAAAAAAAGATGATGGGAGAGATGTTAACACTGTAATAGAAGAAAGGTGTGTTTGCCATTATATATTTAGCAAGTATGGTTATCATCTTCTATGGATATTAAATCTTGACTTTTCCTATTTCTATTACCTTATGGGCATTTACCACTAACCAGACCAAACAACCTTGGTAAGGCTGAGATCTTTATTAATACACTTCTACAGGTAAAAATATTGAAACTTATAAATTTTGTTCTTTGACAGAACAATATATGGTACTAGAGATCTACTTTATTAAGTAGACTAATTAAAACTCAGTTCTACTATGTGCCTTATGATATACCTTGGGAGTAAGTTTGTGAAAAATCAGGATATATGTGTTGTTTGTTAAATTAACTGTTTTAAGCCCTTTTGACACCTCACTAGTTTTGTACTGTTTTACCTCTTATTTCTGAAACTCTTTTTATGGTGTATCCTGTTAGAGGGGACAAACATGTCATAGAAAGCAGTTGTGCACTCTTTCAGATATAGTTGATAAATTCAATAATCTTATATATTGAGCTTCGTGTTTATAGTACAGTAAGTGGTCTAGCAAAATTGTCCATGTTTCTTTGTTTATTGATAAATGCATTGTATAGAAAATATTTCCCCTAAATATTTATGGACCAAACAATTGTGATATATCCTATTAAATTTGTGTGAATAAACCATTTTGAATCTAAGGAGTTTTATTTCCCATCAGTTTTTTTATTATTATTATTTTTAATTTAAAGTCTCCATGTACCAGTGTGTCTCTTTGCTTTTACGGTATCTGTGAACAATTGGTACTATACACAGGAACACAGCCTTATAAATATTTTAGAATATGATTTCCTCTTAGGTTTTCAGTTTCTTCATATTAAATGTATATGCTACTGCTGATGCAATTTAAATGTTAGCCTTTTTAACCCCTTTTTTAAACATGCAAAATAATGCCCCACTGATTTGATACTGAAACCCTGTTTTAGACTTCTAAAACTCCCAGAAAACTAGGAGCTAAAGTAATTGCATGACAAATATAACCTAAATAATATGATGAAATGAATCAGGATTTAATGCTAGGTATATTTAACACAAAATAGAATTGCAGACCCCTAAAAGCCAGGTTGCTCTGTAGTTTAATAAATTGTCACTATGATTTCTTTCAGGGAGAACAAATCATGGGGCATTACAGCCAAACATCCCGACGTTTGAAAATTCCCTAAAGTATTAAAAGAAGGGGAAAGTTTGATCGGAAATCCACTGCAGTGAAGACAAAGACAATATTAGGTTATGATAATCATACATTTTAAAAAAATCTATTGAGCCAAAAAATAAAAATAAAAGACTTGATGTCATTTCCTGAATGTTAACAGAACATATGTTATTTTATGGTGTCTAATTAACAGAACCGAAGGCTTCAACAAATTGTATGATATTAAAAACAAATTTAGATAAACTATGTATAAAACCAGAGCAACCTGGCAGCAATCTACCCAGCCCATATTCGAAGAAAAGTTTTCTTTAAAAAAAAAATCACATTTGTCAAGCACAAGTATTTGTAAAATAAAATCCAAGTGCATCCATTCCACTTGCTTGCTAATGTGTATTAGTCTTATCTGTTAAATGGATTTTTGTAAATTAAACAAGAACTTTTCACTCATTCAAGATCATAGGAATCAAAACCCAGTAATTTTAGTACTATTGTTTCTGACTTCTTTTTTTTTTCAAAAATGAGACAAATCTGCATGCACTTTTCCATCTGTCACACATAGTGTACATTTCTGTATGATGAATTTCTCTTTGATGTTTCTTGTATAATAGCTTTCATTAATAAACATTTTATTTGATGCAAACATAGTTAATTTTATGTAAACACACAGCTAATTGCTACAATTAATTTAGGCTTACCTTTGAAAAGCAGTAAGCGCAGTTCCAATACTTTACATATAGCAAATCAAAAGGAGGAGGTAGCCATACAGCTGCACTCCGTAAAACTATTTCTCATGGTATCTACTTCTTAATTTTTTAACTTGTTGTATAAAACTGTTATGTTTAAAAAAATCCATAATCACCAACAATAAAACAACTCCTAAATTCTTCATCAAAATAAGGAATCATAAGTAGTATGATACATAAAATCAAAAAAAGACTTTTAGAGTACTAGGATATAATTTGTAGATCCTCAAGCTGTTTACATAGTCACTATGCAATGAACGAGCATGTCACAAAAAGTCAGTCCTACGATTCCCAGTGCAAATCACAGATGATTTTTACAAGCCAACAAACAAACGTAACAATAACCAATTCTTAGTAATGAGGTTTTGTAACTGTTAAGCAAGTATTTGCAGAAAGGTTTTAAAAAATATATTCCTATTTAGCTGTATAGCCAAAGCTTACGTTAAACAAATTAACATATAAAAGACTTGCCAGAAAATCTTTCATTAAGATGACATTTTTATTATATACTAATGAACCTTATGTAAACAATGTAACTTTTATGAATGATGGACATTAAATATTTCACTTACATGTATCCTCAGCATTTTGCATGTTTTCTTAAACTCTTCTGTTTCTGAATTCTAAAAAGAAAACCATACAATTATTAACAACATAACACAAAGTTACATACAGATTACTGTAGCGATCTCTGGAAACCAGTAACCAAGAGTGTACTAATTGCAATAAAAAGGTATCATTTATTGGTGGCAGTTATGGGGGGTATTGTTTAAACAACAGTTTTATTGCATGTTGTAAAATTCTATTGAAAAAGGTTACCATGGAGGACTTAATTCTAATCAGCTTGATCAGAAATTTAAGCATATTGCAAAATGCTTAAACTAAGCCTTATGTGTAATTAGTATTGCAGAAAGTTAAATGAGCATAGGAAAGCAATTATTTATATCACATCTATAGTGCGATTTCCTCCTGTTATCCATAGGAATACATTACAAACACTACAATGTTATTCAAATCGGTTAAGAACTTGGTGGTATTTATGGCCAAGAGAAAGATCTATGTGCTATAACTGATTTTCATAAATCACTACATTCTAGAATACACTGGTTTCCCGCTCCTCCTATTTTAATTCTTAAATACTTACTTCTAGTCTAAATTATTGCTGATGCACTGCTATCTCTCACCTGATTTAAACAGAAAAAGACATTAACTAAATATTCTTGATAAAATACCAGCCCCACTGAAGACAATATCAAAACCATAATTGATTTAGGTAAAATCAGGACTACTTTATTTCTTCTTGTCGGATTAGTGATATAGAAGTTTGATTCTTTCCTTAACAGTGCTATTCTTTCCTTCGGTGATTATTCCACCCACAGTGCTCTGCTTGGCCTGACTAGCTGCAGTAGCCAGTCTAAGGTTTTTGCAAGATAAGGGTATCTCTCCAATGCATTAAGAGAGGTAAACATGCTGAAAAGGCAATATTTTACTATAAAAAGGGGGAAGGAATAATTTCAAACAAGATTTGAAAGAATGCAAGACAAATTATGTTTTCAAAACTGTCACAAATAAGAAATGTGTCAGAGGGTTCTTCCACTACTTCTAGTGGATACGTATCCACATCTAGAGTACTAAATGCAGCATTTCTTTTAACTTCTGGTCTTAAAACAAAAGAAAAAAAAATCAAAGTGTGCAATCCTAAAACATCTTACTCAGAATTATTCACCAGAGAAATGATTTGCAGGAACTGGCCAAAGGACAGAAGGCTGACACCACAGCCTACTGAAAATAGTGAATCTTGTCTCCCTGATTCAGTAGGCTTTGAGCCAGGATCTGAATGAACACAGAGATTAAGTTACCCTCTTGTCTCTAAAGAAAGCATAACTTTCAGAATGAGACAGAATAGGACAGCCATGCCATTCTGTGCACCGGACTTCATTCTTCAGAGCCGCTAATCTAAGCACCTGGCACATGCATTAAATTGACTTCAAAATATTTCTTCCTCCTTCACCCAAACAGGACACAAATTATACTATTGGAATTTCCAGAAGCTACTACAGTGTTGAAGACTTTATTCAGTTATTCTGCAATGTTGCACAATTCTTCTGCAGTTCTCATTTGATGTAGACTTATCTCGACAGATACCTATACACATATCCTTGTCTTGCCTTCAGATAACCAGTACTTTCATATTTATTTAAGTCATTCAAACCTATAGAAAGCTACTCTCCATGGTTACACACTCTAGCAAAAGCAGTTGTCATAATTTTTACTTTCATTCTCCTTTACAGTAAAACATTTATCTATCTGAAGTATTTTGTTATGAATTTGTTCCTTCGCATGCTTGTAATAGCAAAAACTATATTGCTTGAAACTCATAAGAGTATGGATTATTTTGCCTATTGTTCATCTAATGTCCAAAACAACAAACTGACTGCAACAATTGAAGTCATGGTTTGCATATTACTATAAGGATGTTTTACTCTACAAAATGATTTTATCACAACAAATGATATCAAACACATTTGATCCCAATTTGCACCGATATGGCTAGTATTAAAAATGGCAGCTTCTTGATTGCATTCAATCCTGGTTCAAGTGTGTTTCTGATTTTGGAAATAGGATTGCTATCGACCGTTCTTTGAAATAACGCGATACTTGTTACTGTAAGGAGCAGAGGGCTAGACAGAAAGTCTGATCTGATTTGACAGAAATCGGTGTTATTGTCTGGTTTGACATCTTTTCAAATTGGACTTTCACAGAGGGTAAAAATATTGCCAATAATTATTTTACTGCTAGAAAATAAAAATTAGACATAGTCCCCTTTTGCACTTCAATCACACTGCTCAATACAGATTTCTGAACAGAAGCAATGTTTTGAATCTGTGAGACTGCTACATACAGCAAATAAATGATAAGGAAAGGAACAAACTAAGAAAAGGTTATCAAGCTGCAAATGTAAGCAGTCACTGTGAGATAGGTGGCAGTTTTGTATTTTTGACTTTATGAGTATTTATTTAACCATTTTTCTTCAGGAAATTTGATTCACCTGAGAGTAAATGACCAAGTAGCTTGCTGTGGCCGCATGTAAGATGATCATGCCACAGAGATAGAATAGTGAACAATGTGTAACAAGATTTTTTTTGAATAATTACCTAGTGAACTACCAGAATCTTTCCCAATATCCTAATATAAAATGTTACATATAACAACCATACAGCACAAATTAGTATTCCATATTAACGTATAAACAAGTACTTGCTCATGATTTCTGTTTAATTCAGAGCAGATAATTAACTTGATGAAATAAATACACACATATCCTGTTAAAAGGAGGAGCCATGTAGTCTCAGTAGAGAAAGCAAGAATAAATTCAGAAACAGACTGATTTTGCAGCTCAGAGGTGAATATTTTTTAACTTGCAGAATTACTGCTCAGGCTGCAGTCCTAAATGGTAGACAATACTTGCCATTTGACTTTTTGGTCCTTAGAAAAAATAAAAGATTAAGCAGTACATAATATCACTGCTTTTAAAAAATATAAGCCAGGTTAAATTCACATTAGTCACAGAAATACCTCCCCCCCCCGCCTTTTTAATGACAGAATAGTAATGGAGAAAGCCATTTTTATGTGGATTTCCCAGTAACTAGTTTCTACAGGATCTCTCTTTTATCCTCTGAAAAAATGTGTTATTAGGTTAAATAAAATTTCATTACAAGAGCCTTTCAATAAAAATAGGCTGAATCCTCCATTTTATGTTACTTTTTTTCAGCATCTTTGAACTTTTGTTTTTCCCATAATGTTTTTACATGTGTAAAGCCAGTCTGTGCAGTAACCCAAAGACAGTCTTACTGGCATAACATACATTTCTTTGTAAGAGATCTTTCATTATATATAAAGCCAAAAGCGGACCATGTCTTATTCTCAGCAGTTTTTCTCCATTAACTTTTAATCACTTTATGCAAAGCACCCCTTCCTAGGGAGCAAATACGCTACACAAGGAAAACAGAGCAGGAAGCGCTCCCCAATCATCACTGACTCACCTATCTCTGGCTTTTTGACCGACTCCTGTCGTTGCCTCTCATGCTGTTGCTCATGTTTGACACTTCTTCTCTAAAGGCTGCAGTGAGGGGTAACTACGTAACAGGCCAAATCTCATATATGAAGAGAGATGGCCGTCCCTTCTCAGGCCATTTATACCTTTAGTCAAGGCTCTCCACGCGCTCAGGTTAGCTGTATGAACAGCTAGCCCACACTCCCCAACAATTGCTGATTTATTAAAAAAGCAAAAGGCTGCGCACACCGCATCGCACCCCGTGTCACTCGCCTGAGGGGCCTGAGGGCGCTCGCGAGCCTCAACGGCCCTAACGGCCCTCGGGCCCTACCGGCCCTAACGCCCCTAACGGCCGCGCTGGCCCCACCCCGCCGCGCCGCGCGGGCTCCATTTCAGCGATGGCCCCGGCGTGGTGCCCCTTGCCTCCCACGCTGCTTGGGGAAGGAAGGTGAATTTCACATTTGGTGATTTTTATTATTATTCTTATATTCTTCTGGCGTGGCTCCTCTTTGCCCTGGGGTCTCTGAGGGCCCGGCTTCAGGAAGCTCGTTAGAGCTCCTTAAAAAGTGGGAGCCAGAGCAGAGCCTTGGCCCGTGGGGTAAGGGTCTTCTCTTGTGCCGCTTGCAGAAAGTATGTTCTTGCTTTTTTTTTTTTTTAATTATTATTATTGATTTGCGCTTGTGTCAAGTGTTGTTTGAGCTATTTGAAGAAGGCAGTCATGCTCTATTTGCCACTATGCAACTAAAGGCAAGGTGTTTTGAGGAGAAATGCAGTGTTAGGTTTGGTCATTGCAAAACTGCCCCAGTGCCACCATCGTGCTGCGAAGGGAGAGGGGAGCACGTACAGCCTCTCCGGAGGGAATCTCCGCAGGTATCCTCGGTTCTAGTGCTTGGTAAATGTTTCTTGGAAGCGGAGGAGAGAAGCGAGGGAGGGACTGAAGCCCAGACCTGGGGCTGTGCTGGTCAGACTGAGCCCGACTTCCCCAGCTTTTGGTAGTGAAATTTTTTAGCTTCAATATAATAACTAATGTATAATGATGTGGAATGCTTTGGATTTCTATTTAGTGGTGAAAAAAATTGTTTAGTCCAGACTGAAAAGACAAATAATAGATAATACAAAGAGAAACTTATTTTCCTAATTTTTTGTCATTTTCTATTTCTGAAAATGTCATATCTTTCTTCAGAGACAGGCAAAAATGTGACTTGGATGCTAAACACATACAATGCTGAGGTCCGTAACCTAAGAGAACGAGGTGGAGGCTGCTGTTTAGCCCACTGAACTTTGATAAGCAATTTCTAAAATGATACTTAATTGAACAAATGATTTGCAAACTGAATAATGGATTGCTGAAATTGTTTGCAGTAGTCACACACATAGTTTTTATCCTTGTTCCCAGTATTATCCAGTTCTTTTCAGTCTTGCAAGAAACTGTTTCCCAGTGGATAAGAGAGGACCTTGACGTGTTCCATTGTTCCTCACAGTATTCTCTGTGATGTTCTAACATTTCTTTCACCGCGTGCTCTAAGCATGTTCTCTAAAGACAACTGACGTTTTGTTTTCTGAATGTTGCTCAGGCATAAGAAAATCCAAGCCAAAGATATGTTAAATACATTTGTAAAAGTTCAAATGCTGTTAAAGCCCTAACCTTAACTGTCAAAAGCAAGAAAACTTCAAAGTGATGCTTTTTTTTTTTGCCTTTTTTTTTTTTTAATTCTTAGTCCCTGCTCTTACAATGGATTATGGCAGGGATTCTATAATGCTGTTGGTCTTGTAGTTTCATGGAGCACTTTGTAATACTAATGGACAGCAGAACCCTGATAAGAGGGAGATAAGGAATGAAGCTCTGCTTTTTCCTAACAACTTGTATCCACATGCTGTGGCCCAGTTCCTGGAAATATTTATGCGTGTCTTTAACTTCCTTACAATGTGGGATACTGCTGCAGTGTATTTAAAGGGACTAATTTATACTGTTGAAGCTAAGAGGCATAAATCCATACAGGATTTAACATGTTTTATGTTCTAAGAGACTCTAAAGATCATCTGTTATGTTAGTAGAGTATGAGCAAAATATCCCTGTAGGACCTGAGCTTTACCTTGTTTGTTGTCAGTTGTTGAAGTTGGAAGCCGTTGCATTAATGGTCAAAAGTGCAAATAGTCAAAAGTTGAAATGACAGTTTGAATATTTAACAAATGCGGCAGTGCCACGTATATGGAATGCATCCTCGACATATGTTGTTACTTTGCTGACTGACATAGGAAGAGAAGACCTACTTTTAGTATTTTAGATTACAACCGTAACTATATTATTCTGTATGTCGAACTTGGGATCCTTCATGTTTAGCGTGGCTCTAACATCACAGTGCATGGCTTCGACAGCAACAAAGAGCGCTACAATTTGGCGTTTTATTGCTCCTGTATGGTGCTAAGGTAATAAAGTCGAGATTCTAAAGGGGACAGAATCCAGCAATCCTCTTGTGACCATGCAGATACTATTTAAAACGCACAGTTCTGCACTCCTGCAGGTCACCTCAACAGGACGAGAGTTTGCCCAGAGCGCAAATCTGCTCACGTGTCGATGAATCGCATCCCTGCAGTGCGCGGGGGGAGCAGAGGCTGGTGTCTGCATCGCCGCTTCCCTGTGCGCTGCTGATGCTGACACGTGTCACATGGAGGCTGCCGCTTGCTCCGTGGCTAGCGGGGACCTGTGTCCTGGGCTAGTTCTTGGCCTGTGGTGCTAATGGCTGTCCTGCTCAGGGAGAGCTTTCCTTCCAAATCCTCCACAGTGCTGCTGAGTGCGCAGCTTTCCCTCCGACTGACACCATCTGGCCAACTGACCAGTTACTCATATCAGAAATCAGAATACCAATATGGCCGCGTATACTATCTTTTAATAATCCTCTATTTGCACTGGGCGAGATATTGATAAAATGCAGTTACGTGCACTTTTGAAATCCTCTGAAAACTTATTCTGACCCTATGTCTAGGTACGTTTTTGTGTTCTATGATTAAATATCTAAGCAGAATAGCAATAGAAAACTGGACAGGCAAATAAACCTCTGCGCCTTCCCCCAGAAGGAAGCACCGTGCTCTGCAGACTTCAGCAGAGGTACATAATGTATTCAACACTTCACGTGCGCAGCCCTTGGAATCATGTTGTCCAGCATGCAGATTCCCTTGTGGTGAATATCAGCTGCCTGCAACCTCACACATTGCTAGGCTACTGCTCTGTCTTTAATAAAGTTGTGCAATAACTGCACTTGAGCAACTTTCAAGAAGCCTGTAGACTCCAAACTGTGAAGTCTTTGTGATCCTTATTTTTTTTTATGTGTCCTGATTTTGCATTGCAGATATTTTGAAAGGGAAATAGGGTCACAGCGAGTGATGCACCCTGAGCACATGACTGGAATTGAATCTATGTTGTTTGTAGCGACCTCCAAGTTGAGGAGCCTGTCAAAGGGAGTACTTGGGCATTAGCCAGGTGTTTGCCAGGTATTGCCACGTAAGAGCAAGCAGTGGTGGTGCTGCTTTCACTGGGCCTGGGGAGCAGCCTTCCTTGCATGGCTGTGCTCCTGTGCTGCTGAATGTGAAACCCGTAAATGGCACTGGGAAAGTGGGATCTAAGGTTTCTGAAAAAGACTTAGTATGGAGGCAGATGTATCGAATATGCTAACAATTATTGCATGAAATTTTAATCTTTTATGGTTGTTATGCATTGATATTTGTATTGTTTGGTAATGGATTTGCTTTCCTTACTGGAATACTCGCTGTGTAGACTCTGTGGTAAGTAAGAGTGGTAGGTGATGCACAGGCACAATGTATGTACTCTAACTCACCAGCCTAGTAGCATGTTTTCTATTCAGACTTTTTTTTTTTTTTTCCTGCTGTAGCCATGAATGCTGAATCCCTCTTTCTTATTTCACTCCTGCCTGTGGTTGTATCACACCAATGAAATTTCGCCCAAATTCACACTGGAACTGTGAACAGGATCAAAGTCTGTGGTGTAATTAAACCCATCCCACTCACAAGAATTCAGTCTCCTTCCCAAAAGCTGCTCCAGATATATAAAATGAGTTTGCTTGTGTTTGCTGTTGTCATCTGTTTCCCATTATCTATATTTTGAAACCTATATAGGGAGAAACATTCAGTAAAACATTTTATTAGAGGTTTGTAAGCTACATAAGAAAACTGAGGAAGTGTTCAGCAAGCAGGGCAGTGGGTTGAGTGAGCTGGATGGACCCAAGGCAGCATTCGCACCCTGCATCATACAGTGTGCAGTGGAGTGCACAGTGGAGAACATGGCAAATACGGTCATGTACCATAATCTAGATCTATTATTAGTCAATTTAAAAATCACAATTTCATGTGACATGGTAGAAAAGTATCCGAATTTCTACATATAAAATTAAGAATTGTGAAATTAAGGACTTTTAAAGTAGAATAAAATAACTGTTTTGACAAATGTGCTAGCATGCTGGCAAGGAAGATACTGCTTCCTGTGGTTTTGTACTTTATAATCCTCCTCTAAAACATAGCCAAAGGCTCCTCTTAATAGAATAAATCATGTGTTTGGAACTAATTTCCAGCTGATTAGTCATCTTTGAGTTCTGCATTCTTTCACTGGCTTCATATAACTGAGTATTGGCAATGCTACGTATTTTATTTACCAAGAGCAAAGCCACCTCAGCTCCATGTAGTTCCATCTGTGCGTATCAAGTAACAGCAAGGCTATCGCCAACCTGGAATCTGCAAGGCAGCAGAGGAGAAGAGAGCAGACAGCAGCACCGTCGTGCTACCAAGTCCTTGTGGCGTGGGAGGACTTCTGTAGCAGTGGTTCTCCTAACTCGAGGAGTACATTTGAGCCACCCTTCAGTAGCACCTTCTTAGTCACAGCTGTGCCTGTAGGGCAGCATATTTTGCGTTGCTCTATTTAAAGTGATAACAACATTGAAAAGATAGGGTCTGCAGTATTATAACAGATAAAACAGTTTAAATCCTTTATCATTTTACTGGAAACAAGCAGCATAGCACACTTGACTTTGAGAGAGCGATACACATATATATATATATATATATATGTATATATATAATCTTTCATTTCCTCATCCATGAGAAATAAGGCCTCTCTGCCACTAGAGGGTGAGACAAGTACAAGGCAGGTATTGGAGCTTAAGTCATTTCTGTAGAGGCTATAGCTGCTAGTTAACGTGCAGACAGGACCTCAAGAATTATCTGGGTTTATTTGTATTTAGGAGAGAAAGATGCACACTGTGGGGCTGATAAGCTCATATATTAACACTGCAAAGGAGTGGGAGAGCAATGTGTAATAAGGAATAGTGGAACAAAGCTTACTGCCTAATTACTAGGTTGTTAGGACTTTGGGACAAATTGTCAGAACATGGTTAACAAAAGAAAAGTTCTGATTTCTGATTCAAGAGCTGAATCAAACTTCTGCTTCAGGAAAGAAATATTGTTGGATGAGAATGCTTTCCTCCTTTCATAAAAGAAAAAATCTGAAAAACAATTTTCTAAATTCCTGCTTGCCTTTGATCCACATGGCCTGGTAGTATCTTTTTCTTGTCATTAATCTGCTGTTTTTTCTATCATTCTTTTTTTCCTGCTGCTGCAAGATGGCCTGATGCAATTCTTCTGATGCATTTTTCAGAGCCCCGAATTAAGTGTTTTGTCTAGTTCATTTGCATACTTCATAGTTCTGGCAGGAAGCTCTAATTCCTCTGAACATCTATTCATCCTCAGAAAATCCGGCTTGGCCAATGTTTCTTGACTAAGCATTTTACAAATAAGCCGTATTTTGATGCTTGCAGAGTGTTGCTAGATTATTCTCTCTGAAGACTTTCCTAACTCACATATCAGTTGAAAAAAAAAATGACTTATAAATCCAAGATTATATAAATCAATATGCTGCTGCTCCAGGAATTATATTTCCTGTTTAAAAACAAAAATGAAGTTCCACAAGGTAGTGTAACATCAAGTAATTCCTCCCCACCACCCCCCTTATTTTTTTGTTCTTGCAAAATTCTCTGGATAATTCTGTTAAAACACTTTCTGACAGTGACTGCTGCCTGGTACTGCTGTCTTGTTGCTTTAGTAACCTGAAGGTCCAAACTCAGCTTCCAGTTTATTAGGACAGAGTTTGATATTGAGCTTCTGCCAGTACTACCAAGGGCATGAGTGGGTTCAGGAGAAGCAAAATTAAGTGTCACTTTGAGCAATACTAAAGGTAGAGAAGAAAATACTTTCTCTGTAAACATTATGGGTAGCCTTAAACTACTGACAGAAATACTTTAGTTATTTATGGAAAATAAGATACCAGTGGTGAGAACTAGAGTGAAATTTTGAGATGTTGGAAAAGTGCGAGTTTTTTTTGTCTTTAGGCAGTTACAATTTAATGCTACATAAAAATAAGGGTTTTTATTATTATTAACATCATTTAAATCTTAGGGGAATCAACTGGTGATTTTTAATGAAGTTACATGGTGAATTTCACATTCTATGTGTCATGAAAACTCTTCATGACCAGGTTTAGCTGCTTGCCTGGCTTTTGTTGGATGCATGCTTAAAGCAGCCCTTGCTGAAGTAAATGCAGTGTAAGGGTCACCCTAAGCTCCTAGTTATATACTCTATGTACACTGTTTACATAATTTCAGAGAAGCTATACAATGATTTTCTGTTTTATTTTTGTGTGGGTTTTTTAAGTGTTGTTAGAGCAGTGAATGTTTTTAGCTCTTCATTTTTTGAGAATGTTTAGTGATGAGAAACAAATGTTAATGTTCTCTTGTGCTGGCATTAGATCCCTGGCCCCTTTCTGTCGGCTTTTTTCTTTTAGTGTCCTAAATACCATAGAAGTAGCAGAGCGTTTACAGTTTGAGGCAATGATTGCTTTCTTGATTTCATAAGAAGACATTTTAGAACTCTGTCAATTAATTTTAACTTTTAGAAACCTATCCAAAACTTTAGTGGGAATTACAAGTGAAATCATACTGAAATACTGTTTTGCCACTCTAGTTGCCATACAACAATAGCAAGTGCACAAAGGGATTTTTTTTCTTATATTACAGCACTGGCATTTTTAGCATCGTTTCTGATTCTATGAGGTCTTAAACATCTTGGCTTCCTGGTGATTGCTACAGGACGTTTAGCTAAGCATCTTGCAAGGCTATCCTACCCAGTGTCTGTCTTTTGGACAATAAAACTCAGTTGTGCAACAGATGTCTTAGTTCCAAGGACAAGAGATGGAAGGCACTGGAGAGCCCTGGAGCAGGTTGACCAGAGAGGTTGCGGAGTCCCCATCCCTGGAGATACTCAGACGCTCTATGGATGCGGTCCTGGCCAATGTACTCCCGCTTGAGCAGGGGGGCTGCACTAGATCTGCAGAGGTCCTTCCAACCTCAAGTGCTCTAGGTGTTCATGTGGCTTGCTCTGAGGCTCCAAAGATGGAATTATCTCCCCAAACCTAGGTCTGACTCTAAACTATCATCTGCTCATTAGCAGCATAGTTGATGGAACCAAAGATTTCATTGTTTTTCAGCCTCCCTCAGAGCAGTAACTGAAACTAAAACTGTTTTTGTGTTTTCTGGTTGTATTTCTGCAAGTTGTTCAGGAGAAAAAGTGACTGTTGAGGTTCCATTTTCCTTTTCCCCAGTGTCCTTTACCGCACAGAGACATTGCCCAGACTTTTACGAGAGAAAATGCTTGATACTTTGGTGTCACTTCACTGCCCTGGCATTTGGGGAACTTTTTCTACTCTTACTCAATTCCTTCTCTTTTGATATGGCTTGGCCGCCAGCTTCTGTTGCCCTGACATCCTCTTCCTCATAAACGTGAACGGGAATGGCAAGTAGCAGAAGTGGTTATATCTGCTGCCTTTTTTTCAAATGTGGCTGTTAGAGAAAAGCTGAGAATGATATTTTGCAAACAGAACCTTTGGACAAACTAGTATAGAACAGGACTGAAAACCTACCTTTCTTATCTCAGACTTTCAAAACAAGTGTGACTTTATAGATGTGTTCTGGAAATATAATGATATTTTTAGACCTGAAGAACTCGTCAGAGATATAAACATTTTCATCATCAGTCTAACAGAGTATCCAACTTTCAAACCAAATTACTTGTTTTAAAGGTTGAACATGTCATATAGTAATAGCATCTAACCAGCAGCTATGAAATGTCTAAGAAATCAGAGAGGAAACAGAGAAATCTCAGAAGGCAGAAGATAATGATTGGGACAGAAGAGCTCAAACAGTCAAAACAAGCAAGACACTTGCGGGGGAGAACAAAACCTAAAACTTTGACTTTATCAGATATTTTTGGACCATGTTATGACAAAGATCATGCCTTCCATAAACAAAGTCTGAAAAAGGTGTTCCAGTCAGACATTGATTTATGAAACAGCAGGATGAAACAGAGGGTAAGATGAGCCAAATTCTCATAATGGTTATGCAATGTGAATTAATCATAGGAAGTTTAAAATTAAATCTATTCTATTTACTCAATTGTTTGTGAGGCATTGGCACTAATGTTCAACAGACCTTTTTTTTTGCTCTCCTAGTACTTTTTTTTTTTTTTTCCCTCCAGCCATAGATCCAGCTTCAGGCAGAAGAAGGATTTAAATAAGACAGTTTAATCAAACTTGATTGTTTCAACCTCCTTAGGTGTCTCTATATATATGTATTTCTCCTTCAGGAGAAAAAGTCTGGAGGAAAGAAAACCCCATGAGTTTCTGAATCTGACTCCTTTATATCAAGGGAAAAAGCATAATCTTATTTTTAACTTTTTAAAAAGTAATAGTCTATTGATTATGACATATCTAAACAAAGGCAGTTAAAATGAATGCTGAACATCTGCTTGATATATCATAGTAAAACAGAACCTAGTAACAGAAGTGTTACCATTGCAGAATGTCATATTTAGGTTGCACTTCATACTCGCTTTCTGTAAGTGGTTTTTTTTTTTTTTTTTTTTTTTTTAAAAAAAAGAAACTTTTATTACCTTGTAATATACTGCAGTGTAGCCAGAAAGTTCACTCCTTCAGTGCAGATTAAAAACCAAATTTTAGTTTTGACATATAATGCATGTTAATGTCATCCAATAGCAGTTCTTACAAAGGTAGTTGAAAAAGTTTATAATAGTGTGCAGTGTCACAATATTATTATTAACATAGATACTTAAAATATTAATTCCAATGTATTGTTTTGAATTGACTGGGTTACAAAAAGTGTAAAGCACTATTTATTTTTATTTATTTTTATTTATTTTTTATTTTTTGATTTTTTTATTTTAATTTTATTTTGCTTTATTGAAAGAAACCATGCTTAATTAGGATATTTACCACTGAAATTTGTTGTTTACTCTGATATTTGCCTGGTGCATTCTGGTAAATTTTATGCTGATGTATAGTGAGTGAACACATGATTTAAAACATTTAAGGATATATATATAGGTAAACTGTAAATACCAGATATGTAGATATAATAAAAATACTGAGGATACACAAAGTTAGGAGCAGAAATTTGAGACTATTGAGAGCAGAAGTTAGGTTGAGATCTTGCAGAGAAAACTGAGTACTGATGCCAAATACTAATGTTAGTTGAACACTAACTTTAAAAAAAAAAAAAAAAAAAAAAAAAACCCAAAAATCCCCAAAACTTCAGCACCTTCATTTTAACTGGAAGTTGACTTGATAGTAAGTGAGAAAAATATTGTATGCAGTAGCAGTACTAGGGGCTCTCAAAAGTAACAGTCCATTCAAAAATGTTTCTTTCAAAAATCTGCCTTTCAAAAAGGTTAGTATTACCTTCATTGCATGATTTTTAATGCTTTGCTTATGACAAACGAGAAGAAAAAAACAAGGAACACTAAAATAATTTAGCAGTTGCAGACCCGAAGTTCTCCAAAGGCATTCCTTAAGTAGCCTGAGCTGGTAATTTAGGATCAATAACAGAACTAACAAAGCCTGTTCTTATATAAATTTCTGCTTTGTTGTATGCAATGCAATGTAAACTCTGCTCCCAACTTCTGGAGGGGTGTATTTCAGTGTGTTGGGAAAGAGAGGAAAAAAAGAATCATTGCATGTAAGTCTTTGCAGAAGTTTAAACCGCATAAAAATAAATATATATATATATTTTTAAGATGGAAAAAAACAATTTTACTGATAATTAACTTCTAGCTTTTTGAAAGAAGATGCAGTAATTATTTGCAAGCATGTACATGGATTCAATGCCCAGAACTATTTATATGTGCAGATGAACTACAAAGCATATTGTTCTTTATGCTGCATAAAGATTGAAAATGATAAGTAAAAAAATTTTCTTGGCAAGTCATGAGATCTGGCATCACTGTATTCTTTTTTCTAACTACTAACAATTGGAAAAAGCTAGATAATGAAGATAAAATAGCAACACAATTAGTTTACTTTTTTCTTATTTATGATCCATTCCATTTGGTAATAATGTCTACTAAATATGGGCATTTCTGAGTTTTGAAGGAAATGTGAACAATCGAGAGAAATCTGTCATTTAAATGGTATTGGATGTCTTGAGGCAGTCTTTGTTTGCATTTGGCAATAAAAAAGCTGGAGAAAATTGAAAAGGTTATTGTGCAAGTAGGTTGCTTTAGAAAGACAAACAGAGGTGCAATTTTGGGAGTGACTTTGAGGCCTTGTAATGGTTGGAGAAAGGGAAGTATCATGGAAGTGTTGACAGACTTCCATTATATCAGGTCCTTCAAACAGAAGGAAGAAGTACTTAAAGGTTTAATTTAAAATATTAAAATGGAAATGTCTCAGAATAATAGAGTAAAAACAGCAAGTCATTGCTGAGGTCTCCTGAAGTTGCAGCCACTAATTGAGTTTAATATTATACCAGGTTTTTGAGGTGGGTAAGGGGCAAAACAAGTGGCAGTTAGAAATGACTGGCCCTGTGAAAAAATGAAGGTAAAAAGAGAGATATACATTAAAAATGTGAGATAAGCACTAAAGGAAATACGGAGGTAGATTTAGTAGAGCCTTAATAGCCAGAAGTAATTGCTTGGGACTCCTTGCCCGTGTTAGGTGTCCTGCAATCCTTTTTGGGAGGTGTAGACAGAGGTCATGGAAGTTAAAACCAAAGAGAACAAAACGGGCAGGAATAGTGCTGGAGCAATCACCACTTTAACTGCTGCAAAGTGTGCCCTGAATCTGTCAGCAAGGCTTCTGTTTGTGCTTTTCAGAAGGAAAAGTATAGCAAAGCAGATCAAACCTAACATTTTTTTGTCTGGGTCCCCATCACTCCCTAGAGGAAATGACAAACTCTTTTTATGTGATTTTTATGGCTATTCCTCCCCCTTCCCCTCAAATCTGTTTTATTCATTAATTGCTATTCTCAGTTTTTGTTCCAAGCTTTTTGAACAGGATTATCACCTTTTCATTCCTGGTTGCCTATAGTTATCACTGCCTTTTTTATAATGACTGATTTCATAACCTTTTGATCTGCTTTAGTACTTCACTACCTGAACGTTATAACACAATCATAATTATTTTTCCTTATGCCAAAATTCAGTTTTGTTTTTAAGTTCATGAAAACTTTTAATTTTAATAGTCTAAATATTCATTAGACTTTATGGACAAGCTTATGAACACTTGGTCAGTTATGGTTAAACTCGAGGAATTTTCAAGTTTTAAAATTAGTTTTATAATGAATGTTTATGCAGGGGAGTGGCTTACAAAGGATTGTGAAGAGATACATTTCAAAGATAGGTAACAAAGTTAAACACAGAATTCCAATTAAAAATCGCACTGAGGAGTAGTTTTGAGATGTAGAGCAGTACAAGAAGAGAATCTATGACGTTATTATGGTCATAGGAGAGAGATGGTGCAAGGTTTTAAAAAAAAGTCAAGTCCTGCTACAGGTTCAGATGGTTCCTGCACGGTTCTACAAAGTCAGCATAGCTCTGTCAGTGGCCTAGTAAGATTCGAAAGTTCACTGGAATTGAGAAGGAATGTGCCTTCATTAAAGATGCTCTTTTTTTTAGCTAATCTATTGAATAGCCTTTTCTTTTTGTTCTGAGATTTTAAAAAAACAATGATCTACATGACCAGGGCTGTATCACTTTACAATGTGTCTTGTCCTTAATGATCTAGGCCAATTATTTGCAACAATTTGGAGCATGATCTGGTCTCCTCTCTCTTCTTGCCATTTCTCTCCCTATTAATTGCTATTCTACACAAACAATAGTGTAAGTACTGAATTTGGGACACAAAACTATATCTTCAGATTGTTATGTCATGAGAGTACTTATGTATAATAACGAATACTTGATACAGGTAAAGAATGAATCATTTGGAAGAAATGATGTGTTGAGATGCCATTTGTTGTACAAGCACGTAAGGGCTAGCAAGTTTGCTCTTAGAGTCATGCAGAATCCTGCTCACCTTGTTAAAAGTTACTCTATATTGGCATTACATCTTATCAAGAGAGGTCATATTGAAATCTGAGATTAGTACAGTTATGTTTTGCTGCAGAGCTGTATGTTTGAGGTTGTTTGAAATCATACTTGGGTATAATCTAGTTTCTTTTCTGACCAAGCAAACAGCTCCAAACAAGAAAAATACCTGAAAAATATTGTCCTGAAGGAAAAGGTATCTGAATCTATTTATTTATTTATTTATTTATTTTACCCCTTTTAGAACACAGGTATTAGCTGCAAGAATGGGATGGAAGAGCACGCACTTAAGTCTTGAAAATAAAAGTAGCTTGGGAGATTTTTGGGAAGTGAAGATTGCTTTTGGTGGCAAGTGCATAATGCCCAGATACCTGCTAAAACTTGTCAGCTCTTACATAAAAATAACTTGCTGATGACACTGTTGCTGATGACACTGCAGGACTTGGTAATACGTTTATGATCCCATCGTGGGAGTGGAGGAGGTGACGTTCACCTGTTGTGTTCAGCCACGGCGGCGCTTGGTCCTTCCTGTGTGTTTGCTGAGGAGCGACGCCGCCGAGGCAGAGCTGGGTGCCGCAGTCCTGCCCTCGCAGCACGGGCGTGGGCCTGGCTTGATTATTCTGTGCTGCCTAAGCATAAGCATCTGTGATCTCTCCAGATATTTTAAACAAAGCAGAATTGCAGTTACCCAGACCTTTAACAAAGGGTAGTTTCATCCGTAATCCCAGCTTTGTTTTAGGGGTTGTCATTTTGCATTTGTTTAGCAACTGAATTAGAAGAGAAGCCCGGCCAATAAGAACTGCCAGCAACTGGCAAATAATCACTTGACATTCACATTAAAAAAAGATCATGCATTATAAAACTATTTAGTAGTTAGATTTCATAATAGGATATGGTCTAAGATGGCACCCTCTTGTTTTCCTTCCACTGAGTGGTGGAACTTATTGCAGTCTGTCAAAACGGCTGCTTGAATTTGTTGTGTAGCCTGTCAGTCCCGGGGCCACGAGGGTGCTGAGATGCTACCAGGTTGCAGTAATGAAACCCAAAAGATGCCTCAGGTTCCAGTGTTGTATGTGAAATTTCAAGATGAAACTAAGAAAAGGCTTTGACTATTTATTAAATTGTTTTGTATCTTGAAGAAAATCCAAGTATACATGCACATTTTGATTGTGAACGGCAGGCCCTTGTTTGCTGTTTGCCCTCCCTGAGCTCTGCACGGGCACATGGAGTCTGTGCAGTTCAGTGTTCCGGATTGCCGTTAGCTCTGCCGAGACCTGCCTGGATTCCGCGTCACGCAGGAGTTCAATCCCAGCTGCAGGCTTTGAGCTAGCACATTCTGTAAAGACTTCCCTGCTATATGTGAAGCCTTTTGACAGAGAGGGAATATATTCTTATCTTGAGCTGTATGATTGAGTGACTTCATTGTTAAATGATTTTTCAATCATTTAATGAACAGGGCTTTTAAAAATCCATTTTAAACCAAATAGAGCCTGATTGGAAGGCTTATCCTTGCACTGCTTAGCAGATGGATGGACAGGTAAGCATTCTTGTAGAGAGTGTCACCAGGAATTGAGTCTTCCAAAACTTATTCTTACCTTGCTAGCAAATCTTCTGTACTAGGAAATCATGTTGTGTTGTGATCCTTTTACTATTAAAATTTGTGTAGAAGCTGCTTTTGAAAATGAGCTGCTGTTTATTTGGCTGAAGCCAAATTTAGTGTCAGGGGAAGAGTACATGTGTGCAGGTGGAGCAGAGTGCTACTCTTCTCTCCTCCGCGTAGCGCCCGGCCCTAGGATCTCACTAGGAGGCAAGGTAGCAAAGCCCATGACACATCTAGGTGTTGCTTCAGCTCTGGCAGCCCCTGTGGTTTCTGCATGTCCCCATGTCCCATGTGCACTGTCCATCAGCCACCAGTGCCTTCTGCAAACAGGGCACGTTGTCCTCACGGCTCTGGGCTCCTCTCAGGGCCAAATACAGCCTTTCTGCCCCTTCCTCTTCCACCTTCTTGCCCGGGATCCCCTGGCACCAATGCTGACAATCCTGCTTGCCTCCCAGTTCCCTGAGAAAGGGCTGCCCGTGCTCCCCTTTGCTGTTGAATGATTTGGCAGCCCCAGCTGGGCGTTTCAAGGATGTGCTTGGGGAAGGCCCTGATCTCCTCTGAGGGCAACATTGCACCGTCCCACAGCAGGGCTGCGGACGAGGTGGGGTTTTATTATTTACTTATTTCAAAAAGGTTTATTTTAATTGTTGGGGTCCTCAGGGCGTGTATGTTTGCTTTAAAAGCGGCTCTGAATGTTTCATGGTAAAATATGAAGAGTCTACTTTGTGGTCTTTTAAACATATTTCTGGCACAGGCCAAAAGTAAAGTGGGAGACGGAGGCATTTCATATGGGATTACTTGGTGCTAATGCAGTAGTGCTTCTCCTTGCCAAGTTTTGGGTGAAGTTGGAGGGGGCATTGTTTATTTTCTTGATTATGATGAGGCGAGACATTTTTTTAACTACAAAATAAATTTTATTGCCATCTGTGGAACAAACAATTAAATGAAGAGCTACTAAAATCTTTCACTGGCCGTTTTATGAACAAGCAGGGTCGTATGGCTTTTGTGCATTCAGAACTGGATTTTTAAAGGTCCTTCTGCCCCAGTTTATCCTAAAATAATTTGTGTAACCATGTCAGCGGTCATGTATTTCTCTTTGCGTTGTCCTAATCTGTTACATAAATACACCAGGTATTGGAAATAAGATTTAAAAAACACCACTGTGAACTTCTGCATGTTGTCTGTTGGGAAAAGTTCGAATGTGCTGGTCTGCTTGCAGTCCCATGTCCAGGTAATTTGTGGTATGCTGTATCAATATATAGTGATCCGTCTGGGTGGCTCCCTGGGATGTGTGAACATCTGTAGTGACGTGCAGCATGTGGCAAAGACAGGAATCTATTTATAGACAGATGGCTGGGCTCTGCGGTGGGCACGTGCTCCTTCCGCCCTGCCTCTTCCACAGGCTGGTCTGGCGAGGTAGGAAACTCCTTTTCCTAACGCACCCAGTGTCCCCAAGAACCAGATAACAAAATCCTCCTGCCTTCTTGTTAGGAAATTTCCCATTATTTGTATTTGCTATCAGATAATCTGAGATGCCGTAGGTGCATGAGATACCAGCATTAGATGTGTTCAGATACCAGCAATCAAATATAGCAAAAACTGGACTTTAACATCAGAAGCCTGGTATCTTACTCAGGTGTAACAGGTAATTTCATGATTTAGAACAGGAGGTTAGGCACTCTGACAGCTATAAACATCTGTGTAAACATGTTGAGGTTTGCTAGCACGGTACCCCAACCTGCTTAGCTTGAAGTGTAAGCCAGGTTTGCAGTCCAAAACAAGCATGAGAACTATGAGGCAGCAAAAAGTCGGGGGGAGAAACCTTCTTCTAGCAGAGCGAAGATTAATTGGACATATATGATAAGTACATGCAAGCTTAAACTTTCAAATCTAGTCCAGCCGGGAAAACACAGCTGTTCAAGCTAAGCGAGCATCAGAGGTCTGGACCTGCAAATGAGCACGTGAACTCGATCAGAAATGAAAACCTGCAGCGAGGGCACGTTTTGTTGTCACATCTGCACGCAGTTCCTATGTATTTTGTTCGCAGAGTTAGGTTTGGGTGTTTGTTATAAACACCCTTCAGACTGTGTGTTTGAACAGTAATCTGTGTTGCAATCTCAAAGTCCAGGATTAGGGAAGTTCAGAGAAAGGCGGTGCGAATTACTAGTTTCTTGTGGGGTGGGGGGAGAAAGAAAACCTGCACAGAAAGGTACCAAGGAGGTGTTCTTTTTTGTTTTTGCTTTCTCTTAGGAAAGATGAAGGCACGATATCTGTTCTCTCCTGTTTCTCCTCCAGCTTGCCTCTGTGCCTTAGTCTCAAATGAAAAGGTCTTTATCAAGCCTCCTGTTCTTCCAAGCGCAAGCCCTGCTGTTTGACTGCTCTGCTTCCTGCAAATTCTGCGCTGCCCTGCCCAGCCTGGCCTGCCTGATTTTTGTGCTTCCTAACGCCGTGTTTTATGGCGGGGATTTCTCTCCTTTCCGAAGCGCTCCCGTGCAGCCGACTCCATGCCTGCTCCATCCACCTCAGGTAAGACTGTAGCTCCTCTCTCTGCCACGAGCCACTTGTTTGGATTTTAGCGTGTGCTCAACATTGCTAAAACAGAGCACTGAGGGTTTTCATTCATGTAATTCCTTTTCTCCATTCTTAATCTCAATTGTGAATAAAATTAACTTCTGGCCTGTCACTTATGCCCGTTATGTGGTAGACATCTGTATTTCTTTTGGTCCTCACATCAATGTGATATTTATATTTTTGCATATTTTTCATAGCTGACTAGATAGCTTTTTTCTATTCATTCACTGGACTGAAACTTATGGTTTTGTTGCTCAGTTATATCAATATTCCAGTTTTTCTGGCTGGAGTCAGGATGATAAATAGATAGCAACTAGGAGAGTGTGCTTGGTTTTCCTTGGAAAGCCTGACCGCCACATCTGTGCAGTTACTGAAACAGGACAGCAATCAAAACTAGGTAAAATTTTGTGCTTTGAACTCTTGTAATGTGTTAATGCTGAAAAAATATAATAAAAAGTTCTTTGCACCCGGCCCCTCCTCCTGCCCCTAATCCTCAGGGTAGCCAGTCCTTTTGTGCATGAAGTGGATTATCTGATAGAAGTAAAAAGAGCAAAAGTGTGGATAACGGTAATAGCTTAAAAGATTTAAAATAGTAAGCTTTATGACATATAAAAACATCCCGAGAAATTTGCTTGAATCTGTTCTCAGCACAAATCTCACATTTATCTTGGATAAATCAGATACTAATAAAACAAGGGAAAAGAATTGTGTTTTATGGCTGTGCCAGAAATAAGTTTAAAAGACCACAAAGCAGGCATACTTGCTTTACCAAATTGTAGAACTTCATGATTTTACAGAAAAATTGAAATTGTGGTTACACAGTGGTAACAAAATTGGGCCAGAAGAGGCAGGCACAGGTGTCCGAACTGTATTCAAGTGTTGGAAAAATGATGAGTTACTGTTTGAGTTACTGCTGAAATTACTAGTCTATCCTTGAGAACCCCCTTTCTGCCTGTGCCATGCATTCCCAGTGAGTATTTGTTTGATTTATGGTGATAAGATCAAGACAAAAGATTAATTTGGCATTCTTACTGAAAAAAGCACATTCAACATAATTCAAAAGAGAAATTACAGGCAACCAGGCAAAGTGCGAAAGCAGTGCTGCGTAGTTCCAGAGACAGTGATGCATTTGACCATTCTGATTCTGACTGACTGAGTTTATGTGAGTTGTTTTTTCAGGCATTTAGATCACTTGCTTTGTTTTAACATTTAATCATCTAAGTATATTAAAAATGTATTTTTAATAGGCTCAAATTTAAATTCAGAAAGACCATAACTTAAGTGCTCCTGTACAAAAATAATAAACCCTTATTTCAATGTCTAAAATGTCAAAATAATGTCTAATGTGCAAATTCTAATGTGTACAATAAAGTAATTCTTTCTAATATTGCTTTTCGGTTACCGTGATACAAAGTTTGGTAAATTCGTTGTTGAAATAGAAAGTCGACAACTGATTTTAATAAGCACACAACAAATTTGCAGTTGGAATTAGGGAGTAATTCTAGGAACAAGTTGAATCCTATCAATCATGTTCATTATTAAATGTAGAAAATCCTGCCTTCTGACAACTGCTTTGTGCCTGTTCAGACACCAGCTAACATTTTCCAAGGAGCATTTTTGTGTCCTTAGGCTTCATCCTTCCTCAAACCTCTTCTTTGCTGTGATAGCTTCAATAAATTTGGCAGTTATTAGCCTGCTGATACAGTGATATTGCCTGCAATCTGATGGATCCATAATCTCTGTTCTTTATTTTCCATGGATCTGTATCTATCATGTCTTCATTTTTTTTTAATTTATAGCAGGGCCCGTTTCTGGTTCGTTTGTGCAGTTCCTCACACAATGGTCCACAACTCACACTTGTAGTTGCCATGGTAACTTAATAGCTATCTAAGAATATTGCAGTCTAAAAAGCAAGATTTAGAAAACATCCCTTAAGAAGATAATGTAGGTTGCCTTTCTTAGAGAGCCCACTTGTGTCTTGTGCTTGTCTTAGCCACCAAGCCATTCGTTTATGTGGTCACTGTGAATTCATCCTTGTGCTCCAAGATGGCACAGGTTGGAGTTGGCTACATGAATCAACGGAAAACAGCAAAACAAGACTTTCTGGGTATGCATAGGATGGCAGTGAATCGGCTGAGAAGGACAACAGGCTGGAGGAGTGACCTGTAGCAATACATTGTTACAGAAATGCCGAGTTTCCAAGTTCTGATGCGGGAGTTGAGGGGGGAAAAAAGTGGCGAATTGCATGTGTTGCGCCAAAGCCATAGTGCAGGCATGGGAAGAATAGGAAGAGTGGGAAATTCCTTCTACTGTCAACAAATAGGTGTTGTTTTTGTTCGCTCCTTTCCGCCTCCCCGGCAGGTTGCTCCATTCCGCTTTCCTGTGGCTGCGCGGGAAGTCGCCCTGGATATTTGCAAATGAGTTTCTATGTTGTTACCTCCCTCCAGGATTGCTGCCTTTGTGCGGGAGGAATAAACTGCTTACTAGGAATATTTTCATTGTCAAATTCAGAGTAGAGACAGGCTACAGACATATTCCCATATGCTGTGGTGCTAGAAGGAAAATACTTGATAGAGGAGACTTTAAAATGAGTATAATGAGAAAGAGAGGAAAATATTGTGTGTGTTTACATTGCATCTCCAACAACAAAGAGCAATTGAAAACAAAACAGGAAGCATGTTTGCAGTGTGTCACCCTAAAGGATATCTTTTAGTCGAAGTATTAAAAGCATTCCCAGAAACAGTAATAGCAGACAATGCAAATTAAAACACAGACCGAATTTGTCAAACCTCAGTAATTCAAAGAATGGCATATTCAACAGAAATCTGAACTGTTCCGATGCTTGGCATCTGTTTTCCAAACCTGAGGTGTGCTTTGGTTTGGATTTCCTTTTCCCTATTTTTCCCTTTTTGCCTTTTCCCTTTTCCAAACACCTCACATCTTCTGGATGCCTATATATTTGGTGCTGACCTTGCTCTCGGAAGTGCCAGGGGTTGAGCAAAAGATATTGTGCCTCTCCCATATATGTATTTTATGCTTTAAAAATTACCTTTATTCTTCTCTTCTAAGGAGGGCCTGAGATTTAATCAAAAATATTTGGATAAATAAATACTCTTCCAGCTATGGTGAAGATTCTGTTGCATTGCACTTAAATCATGATTCTCTCGGCCCATTCAAAGTGCTTTACAACTGTTCCTGTTTGCTTGTGGAGGAGCGCCCAGGAACGCGCGGTGGAGGGGAGGCGGCCGCGGGAGCGCCTGGCTCCGGAGGGAGCGCGGAGCGGAGCCCGGCGCTGCTCTCGCCGCCTCGCCACGGCGTGGACCAGGGGAGCTTCCCAGTGCCTCCGAGGAGCGCGGTGAACCAGCCTGCGGTCGGTGCCTCGCTGCTTCCAGCGCTGGGCGTGCTTGCTTCAGAGGAGCTTCCGTGCCGCTCCGATTTCCTGCTGGCTGCCTGTGTGTTTATGGTCAGGGATTTGGGAGAGTTGCCTCTGGTTCCAAAACTGGACCCTGAGTAGTGTAATGTTCATTTCTCAAATAAATATCTGTGCCCGTGTACCTGAGCTGCAGTTCAAACTGTGGAGAGGGCAGTGCACACAATGTTGCAAGCATGTGGGGAGCAGGACTAACCTCTACTGCCGGGACACCCCGGGCAGCGAGATCTGATATGGACTTCTCTCAGATCTTCTGCCCGGGGATCCCAAAGCAGCAGAAATGCCTCAAGAAGGAATGAGACAGCACATACTCCAAAAATAGATTTAGACTTCTAAACTCGCTTTCACTGCACTGCAACCTATTAAAGTGACTCTCCCCTAAGACCTGCTTTTAGGGTTGTTATCCCTTTCCTTTCCATTACAGATTTTTCAACATTACTGCCTAGGCAACCAGTATATAAAGAAAACACAAATGAAATGGGGGAGAAAAAAAAAAAAAGGCGTCTAGCCATGTGCTTACAAACTAATCACAGATTTCTATAGTGGTAGCTTAGGCTCAGATGGCTTGAAGCAGTAACTTCTTGGGACGAGAGCTTATCTGAACTCTTTAGCAATCTTGCAGGATAGTCTATTCAACGTGCACGTTTCTGGTGGCTTTGGGCTGAGACGCCTGTGGAGGCTGCTCTGGCTTGGTGAGAGGATGGGGTGGTGTGGAGAGGATCTTAGCAAGTTTTCTTTGTTCTTCAGGGGAGATGCCAGCTGAATTAGCCTGCATGAGCTCCTGCCTGGGAGGATGCACGTGGACGGGTGTTGTAGCACAGCTGAAAAGCAATAGCTGCTGAACTGTGAGAAACTGATCTTCTGCCTGAGCTTTTTAATTTGCCTTAAAATAACGCTTTTTTTTTTTGCTCTAATACAATTAGCATGTTAATCCTTCTGAGCTTGCAGTAGGAGTTTTTTTTTTCTAATGTAGATATTACTTTTTGTTAAATCATTACTTTCTCAAAAAACACACTACAGCTGACCATTTACAGTATCTTTGTGATCCCCTAGAACCACATGTATTGCTGCAGACCAGACTACAATCTTGTAGTTGTCCTCATCCAACTGCCCCGTGTAGCTCAAGTAAAAGAAGTAAAATACAGTGGAGTATTGGAGCCCTACAAACATTCGGCCTCAGGAACATGGCAGGGGTGCTCTGACAGAGAATACATTCTTTGAGGATGAAATTTAATTTAGCCAAATGATATCCCAGTACCTTGATGATCCCTAGCCAGTGACTGGAGTTCTGGTGTGCTGCCTTGCTAATTTAAATCACTGTTCAGTTTCACTCAGTGAAATCAAACTGTTTCCATAGCTATTTAACTTTTAATTTTTGACAACTATAATTTGTTTTTATTATAGTGCCAAAAGTCATACATTGGATTTAACTGCTAGCAAGATGTCATTCAACTTACAATTACCGTATTCTCTGTATCTGTGTTACTGTGCTGGAATTCTGTAGGCTAGTCTATCTAGTGGCTTGATCTAGAAAAATAATGTAAACAAGTTACTTTTTTTTTTTTTTAAAAAAAAAAAAAAAGCTTTAGTGGTAGCATTATAATTTGCTTCACATTTCTTAACTCCTCTGCATGCCTGGGAAAAAAAAAAACGGGACTCTCAGTCTTTGATTCAGCAATGACATATTAGAAACTCCAATGTGTGAAACATGCTGGTGTTTTGCAAAAATAATTCTCCTGGAAGTTACTCAGTGCTTATGCTGTCTTCAGTGCTGTGAAATTATACTTTCTTCTTTGTCTATGTAAATTCTGTAGTGAGGTTTTATTTTTCCTTCTGTGCATTTTGCACTCATTTTCATATATCTGTCAGCTGAGCATTAAAAAATCATAAAAAAGCTTGGTGCTATAAAAGCCCTGACAGCAGCTTTTCAGCTTTATTTTCCTTTTCTTGTTCAATTCACAATCAATGTTTGGAAACATCAAAGTCTGCAGAGGAAGGTTCATTTTTATCCAGATCTTTTATTTAGCATGTTTTCTAGTTGCTTTTTGATAGCAACCCCTCCCACTCCCATCCCAGAGCCAGCAGCTGGGTCACACTTTGTAGAGTTTGCAAAGAGCAGGGGAAGATCAATCTGTTGTCTCCAAAGTTTCAATTGCACAAACAAGCTATAGGCTTGGAAGTCACCTCTTAGGTCATCAGTCAGGCGCTGTACTGTGTATCACTCATAAAATCATTGTATTAAACCATGTTTTTTTTTTTTTTCCCTTATTACCTCATGGAAAAGCTGTTACAGGCCTTCATTTATCTATTCCTGTAATGCTCAACTCTTTCAGTGATGTTGGCCATGTGGGAATGAGAAGCCTGTTGGGCAGATGATCAGAATTGCAGCCAGTATCTCATTGAGTTAGGCAATAAGGATCTAAGTTCTTCATGTCCTTCAAGGTCTTGCCTGATCCCGGGCTACTCGAGCGCTGCCGTGCTGGCAGTCAAGTGGCTAAGACGGACACAAACCGTGCTACACACAGCCCCCTAAGCCTTTCTGATTCGATGTGACTTGTGTGTAAGTAATGCTGGTAAGCAATAGGTTTGGAAGGATATGTTTTCATTGTACAATGAAAATGTCAGTCCCATTAAGTATCATTATTACCTGTTAGAAAGGAGAAAAAGCTTTGACTGAATGCTAATTTATCCTCATATCTGTGCACATGTATACAAATGTCTCCTGCACATTTTGTTTATTTGTATTTTGATTACTAGAATGATCTTTCTTCTTTTTTTGCCACAATTTTTCTCTGCTTGGACTGAGCCCAGAAAAGGGAGGATGAAGCTCTATTTTCAGACCTTCTGTGAGTCAGCTCGTACTGAGGGTGTTTTTGAAGCATGAATGTTTCAGCTCCAGCAAGTGAGCTTGCTGCTGCTCAGTCTGCTCCCAGTGATCTCTGGAATTTATTAAGGTACTTGAAAGGGTTCAGCAAGGTCAGAGAGGATGTTGGGAGCCAGCAGTCCAAAGGGAAGAAACTTGTTCTGTTTTGCTTTATTATATAGGTAAAACTAGGTGACTTAATGACCACTTCTGATCCTAGACTCTGTTAATATTTATCTTTTTAATATTATCCTCAATTCAGTGAATTTTTGTGAAGTTTCCCATAGGTGGCAAAGTCAGCCTGCTGTTATCACGGGCAGTTTTTATCAGGTTTAAGGTGCTTGGCTTTGAGTTCAAATAGACAACTATTCCAGTTTTCTTAGTGGTCTGCTAAATGGGACAAATCCTCTCCCATCTTCCTGTCTGTTTTTTAAGTGAAGGTAAAAGTAATGATAATCTCTAGAATATTTGAAAGTCCTATTTGGAGTAAAAATAATACTATATTATATATATTATGTATTGCTCAGCCACCTATACAAATTAATATAGGCGTGGTGCAAGGCTTTTGTTTATAAGTACATAATGCAAAGTTGTAAAACTCCTCATGAGTAAGTTTTGTGTTTTGTTTTGTTTTTTCTTTTCTTGCAAACTCTATTCTAAAAGCCCATGGTGTGTTAATTGGTGGTATGTTTTTATTCAGATGGAAGTTAGTGCTACTTCTGCCTCCAAAGGGCACCAGGCAGCTAGCAAACATAGTTCATGAACTACTAGGAGTTTGTCAAGCAGTATTAATAATATGTGAAAACCAGACATTACTAACCAATGTGCGGTGATTATTTTTCAAAAAACATGGTGATTTGAATGGATTTTTAGAGACATTGAATCTGCATTCAGTACTCTGATGGCACGAGCACACAGCCCTTCGATACTCAAGCTCTGTCTTTAGTGTTTAGTTTTTGGTTGCTGTTACTGCAAGTGGAAAACTGTCCAAAACTCTGTTTTCCAGCCTGATTTGTGGCCATAAGAACATGGCCTTTTGCTTGGATGCGTTGGCTGCTTGGTGCAAGCACCTGCCTGCCTGATTATGCCAGCGAGTAGCCTTTCTCTCTGCGTGAAAATGGACAACAAGAAATTGCTTGAAATATTTTACCTGAGATTGTATTGGCTTTGCAAATCACTGCTGTTACTAACCCTGAGTGAATGTCCTGCTTCTGGGCCATCCTGTGCTTGTCCTGAACCTTTTCTGGACTGCAGGGCGTTTTGCTGAGGTTGGCTGATGCCCTTCTGCTGTTGAGCTTCTTGTACCCAAGGAGGTTCCAGCTCACAGAAGATTTTGTTGCTGTTACTGAGGTTTATCACTTCCCTCTCTCTGTTTTTGAAGTTTATCCCCCTTTTAATCACTATGGAAAATATCAGCAGACTGGAAGTGAAGAAAATAAGTAATAGACAGAAGCTTGGGTGCAGTAAGCAGCAGAAGAGCACTAGAAGGAACCAGAGTTTTCTGTTTATTTGCTTCTGTAAAAGTACATGATTTTCCTTAAAGCTTTTTTTACACAGTTTTCACTGACAGTCAGGACCTAGTCAGGAGTATCAGATCTTCAGTGCAAAATCATCTTTATAATTTTTGTTTTCCTTCTCACAGAAAACCAACAAGCTGATAACAAGGCTGATTTTCCACACTTCAAGTGAATTCCCTGCCTAGCTTAAATTCTGCAAAATGTGGTACTGGGAAATGGCAAGTATTCTGCATAATTTATTAGTTAACTAAAAATTCTGTTGTTTGCCTACGAAGAATATATTGCCTATTTTCAGTAGGAATAAGGAGGTAAGCGGGTTTGGTTTTTATAACTCAGTTTAGCCATGTTTACAAATGAATAGTATGGAAAAGAACAGGTATGGAGGCAATGAAAACAGCAATAACATTAATTCCAAGCCATGCTTTCCTAAGAAGAAAACCTGAACAAGCACTTTTTTCCTTCTAAATTGCTGCTTGATTTTTGTCAGTTGTGTGAAATACTGACAATAGCAAAGCCTTTTCTGGGCAAATTAATATGGCTTGTTTGATTTCTTTGGAATTCTCTTCTTTGATATTTGTCTAATTAAGGGCAGTCCATATATAAATGTCTTATTATAGTAATTTAATAGACTAAAATAATTATATTCTGGGACCTGGCTTTCTTTAAAAATCTATAATTGCGTCAGCCACAAGGAAATGGGGTGGACTCAGGAGCCTGAGAACAGCAGGCTGCTTCGTCAACTTTAATGTCGTTAGGAAGCAGTAGAGCATAGTCAATGTATCTGTATAAATTTAATTCTGCAGCTTATATGTATTTGAAATGACTTTTATTACAGAAAAAATAAACTGACTGAGTGCTAACAGGAATTGGAAAACCATTGTTGATTTTCTTTGATTTAATATGTGTTGGATATTCAGGTGCAAATGTTCCATTCATACATACCTTGTTAAAGAGGGTAGGCCAGGAAGTCTTCACACTCACAATCTCAATTGTCATTTCGTGCAGTGCCAAAGGAAGAGGAATTTTGTGGAAGCCCTGGGATAAAACTGTGTATTTCTTTTTTTATTTAGAAAGGAGAATCCAGAAGAGGCTCTTGTGAAAATAAAATATCTCATAAAAAGGAGTGAGGTAACAAATACTATTTTTGATACACCGGGTATAAGATACAGGAGTGACTAATACCTTGCACCTTGGTGAGACTGCACGCGAGGTGAGATCACGCTTCTGCATTAGCCTGGAGAGGCTCTGAAGTTCCTGGAGCATGAGGAAATGTTATAAACATGGCAGGGTTTCAGGAAGGAAAGGCAGAATAAAGATCCAGTGCAAAAGATTGCTTTTCTCATCCTTGAAACCTGACTTAGGTGATATGACGTTTTCAAGAGTTTTGAATTGCAGTTGTATAAGCGTTGGATTTTAAAAATAAATAAATAATAAAAAGACTATTTGAAAGCAGTGCTTGTGTTCCATCCCTAGAACATCACTTCAGGTAACTGGAGAAGTAGTAACATGATATTAGGTACAAATGAAGTCTCTGGAGGGAAAACCTGGTCATGTAGAAATGAAGGAAAAATTTATTTAGCAAGATTTCACTTTTGAAATTTCAAGTTTTGCTTTCAATATGGCGTAGTCTGATACAGCCCTTTCACTATATTTATTTCTGTAAAGCTAGTTACAATTATACAATTAAAATTACATATATATTTTATAGACAGGTATATATGTATGTGCATATACATAGAGGTAGATACAGTTACTGTACCACGAGCAGGTACTGTCCTTGGAGGTATATACATCATGTGCTCAAATTAAGCATGTGAATAGTGTAGTCTCACAGAAATCAGATCCTTGATGTTAGGTATGGGAGCTCCTCAGTGGACAGAATCAGATGTGTGCCATCAATTCTCTTCAAATGTAGATTTGTAGTAAACGTGACTTTGGTATCTAGCATGAGCAAATAGCATCCTACAAACTCCACTGTAATTCTAAAAGTACAGTGCTTTTCGCTATATTCATTCACAAATATAAATATTTTCACAAGAAAGGTCAAAAAAAGGTTTATTGTTGAAGCTGAGGGTCTGTCACTGCTTTTTTTTAGTAATTCTTATCGAGAAGTTAGGCAGAGAAAAACTCTGTTGCTTGTCTTTTGATGTTTTGTCTGATAAAAACTGTTGTGAACATATCTTGAAAGCGATCATAAAATAATGCCCTTGCCTTGGCCTTTTAATTAACTATTAATAATAAGACTCCAGTGTTTTACAGTTCAATAATGTACTTTCAGTGGATGATGTACCGGGCTGATTGCCAGCTGTTAAAGTGTGTTCAAACAAGCATCTTCTGCCCAAAAGATTGGGGAATGGAACACGAGAAATCTTTTAGGCTTCCATTTCACTAACAGAATGGAAAATGATGAAAAATTAGGCAGAGGAAGAAGCTGTGTTAATTCTAGGGCAGGCACTGCAGTTAAACACAGATTATTTGTGTTCTTTTCAGTGCATGTGCCAAAAAGACCAACTTGGAACCCATGGAATAAGTAAGCACCCCAGTCTGCCTAACACCATCTCCCTGATGAAGATCCTCCCTTGCCTTCATTAGAGTGCCTGAGAAAAGGCAGGGATTTTGCTGGAGCTGCTCTGTGAGCAGGCTCTGCTGGGGTTAATTTCTGATTTGCAAACTAAAGAGCCTCTGATGAACTGCACAAGCAAAAGGTTTCTTGCTTGTCCCTCTGTTGCAGGGGTTGCATAGGGCTCCTTTGCACTTGCCTTCTTCTGGGAGTCAAGCAAGCACATGGAAAATGTGCTTCCGCTTTCCTTCAGGAAGGAGTTGAGGAGTTTCCACACGTTTTAAGAACTGGAAGGCTCCAAAATAAGTTGTTGTTGTTGTTCCAAAATTGCTAGTAATGCCTAACTTTGCAGGAAGTTATGTAACCGAGAGCTCCATAACACAGAAAAGCTACTAGCAGATGAATTGCAAATCATTTATTTGATATAGCGCCTTGTGTTTTCTGGAGTGCTTGCGTATTCCCAGATAAATAGCACGCTTTTGAAGGTATTTATCTCCCCAGGAGAGACAAAAGTTTTTGTAAACTTGATTTTAGAAGTATTGCTGCAGGCAGTGAAATCTATACAAGCAAACAAAGCCCAAGAGATAGGTTGCCTTCTGGCAGACTACTAGAAAATATTTCCGTGGCAACCTGCTATGTTCTTCAAAATAATAAAAGCTACTATTACTTTAACTGGAAAAACATTATGTTTGAACTAGTATATTTAAAGTGTTGGGATTAGAGCCTTAGACACCCCAGACTAACATTTATTGCTTGTCCCGCTGCCCATGAGTGAATAGTTGGGGTCCTTGCCCAGCCATGCCTGGTTTTCCTGTGCTGTGCCTGAGCTTTGTTCAAAGCAGTGTATTAGCCTGGCCACAGGCCTGTTTCCTTCAGGAAAAAATAAAGCTGTAAGGAAAGATCTTTAGCTGACAGTACTTATATAAGTTTTCATAAGATTGCTATGACATTGGAGAAAGAGAGAAACATCCCTCCACTAGGTCATTTGCTCCAGCGTTTTCTCCAAGGAGTCTCTTGACTTAGTAGTTTGGAGCAGAGCTGCAGAACAAGAGCAGAGGGTGCAGAAGGCAGCGCGAGGGCTGCTGTCGAGTTTAGGCTGGCAAGGGCTATCTTGTGCATTGAAGGAATTCTTCAGTGATGATTCAGCTGTGCTAGGATCACTCCGGACTTCAGAGCATTCAGGCTGTATGAATTCATTGGGGGGAAAAATCCTGAAAGGATAATTTAAAAAAAAAAAAAAAAAAGATTTTTTAGGCTTTGAAAGACTTCTCTGGAGGACAGTTTCCTCTCAACCCTGTATTGCTTCCTGGGAGAGTTCTGAAAAGGATCCCAAGATCTGTGAGACTGCAGAGCCCTTCTCTGCTGCAGTCCTGCTCATTTGCTGGTGCTTTATGAAAGGGCCTGCAGGGTAATGTGCTGCGAGTCTGCCCAACTGCACTGTGCTCAGGTGATGCTCTCACTGCAGCCTCCTCATACAGCCGCGGCTTGGAAAGAAGGCTGAATTTATCTTACCTGTTAGGGAAAGGCAATAAGAAGGGTACAATGTCTGCATCTCTTACAGGAGCTTTAAATATATTGTGTGGAGCCTCCTGTTGTGCGAGTAGAGCTGTTTCTGCCCTGCAGCTGAAAGAAAATCAGGGTATGGGGAGAGGGCTGGTTGTGGTGAAGCAAGAGGTGTTGTCATTTTGCTTTGTCATTTTCAGATTACAGGAAGGAATCTGTAGACCTAGTTTCCTGAACTGCCAAATCTGTGGGAAATAGCTATCTTCTAATGGAGGCTTCTCTTAACCTGCTAGAATAAGCTTGAGACAGTAATTTGAAATGCTGCATTCAGAGCGTTGGTTAGTACGGTTCTTAAATTTTATTATGCTAATAAACCCTCTGTCTTTGTGATGTGAACTTCTGAACTCTAAGGGCGGATTTTCTTCTACCCTCCAAAAAAATTATGCACTTGCCACTGAACAGCTGCCTACCTCCAATGTTCAAGAGAGTGTGCAGTGAAGAATATGCATCTGACATGTAACATAGAAGATCTACAGGCAAAATTAAGGTTTGCTCCTGTCAGTTAAAAAAAATAGATTATGGCATGAAGTCTAACAGTACCTATTTACAGTCACATTAAGAAATTATTTGGCATACTGTTAACATCAACCATTAAAATAATTATTCAATATGAGAGAAATGTGCAAGCATTACAGTTAGCGTTGGTTTGTCAGAACTTTTTCATTTACTCATTTCAATGACATAATGCCTTTAAGAAGTCATGATAGAGAAGTTTCTTGCCATGAAATATGGCAAGTGACAACTTTGCTTTAACCAAGATTTGTGTTCTTTAGATGAATTGCTGCAAATATTTGCTATATCTATTCTGAATTACATTATTAAAACCCTTATACTCCAGTCCTTTATTTTTTGGATAAGGAATGAAAAAGCTCCAGGGCCATGTTCTAGACATCTTTTGCAAATCTATTTTTAAATGAATGATATGTGCAGTCTTCAGAAATTCAATAAAAGCTTTCAACATGAAGTCCAGGAATCTTACTTGAAGGGAAGCTTTTAAGTGTAGGGCCAAAGCAATGACAGAGATGCAAGAGCTGTGTCCCGTAGATTAGATATCCCTATGAAGTAATACTAAAAGAATGTGCTGCAATTACATATAACATCTGAAACGTGGCAAAAGCTGCATATTTATTTTAGATACTCAACAAAGAACACAATTTTTTTTTTTGCTGACAGTGCGTGTGCTACAATATTAAATTTTCCTGTTAGATAAACTTTTCTCACTATGTCTCATTTCAGTCCTCATCCATGCTTTTATGCCTTTCTCTTTTTTTAGGACATCTTCTACCAAAAATAAATAATTAAACCACAGATGAACTGTCAAAAGGGAACATTCATATTTTAACGCAACATTAACATTTTGGTAATTAACATGGCAGTTAATGCTTTTAGCAGATCTAACAACATTAGACTTGTAAATTTTAATTAAAGTTAATGGTTCACGATAGCTGTAGGGATCAGGCATCCTCTCTGGATACTGAAAACATGTCTAATGTGATTAGAAATACTAATTGAAGAAAAGAGGACTGTAATAGTAATGACTGTACTTCTTTATCTCGCTAAATTATTGCAAACCTAGAGCATCTATATTTGTAGCAGAAAGCTGGGAGAGTCAAGTGCTCCCCTTGAAGAAATTAAAGGGGGGCAAAAGAGCATTGCCTACACTTTCTGTCTATCAGAATAGGGAAAAACATTACTTGAGAGACTCGTTTCCTTATCCTCATGAGAGTGTATTCCCAAGAAGTACTATAAAGTTATTTGGTTACATTTCACATCCCTTTTGGATTTAATTAGGAACTAATGTGTTAGTTTTAATTCCCTTAGAGGCTTTGAATTCCCATGGCAGGCACAGGCACAGGGCTGGCACTGAGAACTGTGACTCGAGTGGGTGATTCTTGGTTTCGTGCAAGTTAAGAGGTTGGTGGCGAGTCCTTTCCAGTGGCTGTTGAGACATGAACCATTTTAACGAGCATGGGGAAAGGACTAGTTTTACCAAGGGTAATTACAAACTGCTAACCACTATAAAATGCACTTGCATATTGTAAAATGGCAACAGTATTTTTTTCATTTTTGTTCTTCGTAATATATTTTTAAAGCTGTTTCCAAAATCTCTTAAGCCAGTAGAAGAGTCCTGCAATTCTTACTCTAGCAAAATTGCTACTGAAAATCATGTCCGTTCTACTGGTTCCGCTGGGAGTCCTGGCTAATAAAGATTAAACACTGGAACTTTAGGTCGTGTTTTGACTGACAATAGTTATTTTCACAATAAACACGGTTATTACTCGCCAGTACCTTTAGCTCTGTTTCTGTCAGCACCCTTACACCATCATAAATTCCTTCAGATTGCAGGGCAGACGCGGGCTCTGTGCTGCTAGGCAGAGCACAAAGCCACGGTGAGGGACACAGCTTGTTTGGGAGACTCTGACTAGCTGTGACAAAGGGTAAGGAAAAGGATACTACGAGTAATGATGCTATTTTATATTCTTTCTATTTCTAGCTGAAATGAGATGAGGAAATTTGGTCAGGCTAGCAGGGAAGGGCTGACTGCCTGAACAGGTTTTATCTGGTAATATTGGAGCTCAGAACCTCCGCAAAGAGAAGTGTTCCCCTTTGGACAAGGAGTCTGCACGCAGCATAAACTTTGGCTTGCACAGATACTCCCAATAAATCCCAAGGAGTGTTCAAGTCATTGTGAATCTTAGGCTGGCCTACTGCACGCATGCACGTCTCACAATTAGGCTCTTTCTGTTAGGAGTTCAGTGTCCATTTGTAACAGCTATGTAATGCAGTGAGCAATGCAAAGAGTAACTCTGAGTATCCACATTTACAATCTTACTGTTTAGATACATTAAGCATAGTTGTGGGTGACAGAATTGCCATTTCACTCTTTGAATATATTTGATGAAATAAAAAAGCTCTTCTCCGTGTTAAAGAACAGTCTTAAAACAAACCAACAAAACAAAGATGCCCACCAACAGTCTGGCTATTTTGTACTTTTTCTATCAGTTTCCCCTAGGAAGTTCCAGTTGCCTTTTATGACCTTTACTCTGAAATATGCCTGGGTTACTACGCCCACGTTTAACAGTATTAATGCCTGATCTCGTCAAGGATTTAGAGGGGAAAGCAAAAGTGATGCTTGAGGTTTCAGTACATTTTCTAGACACTGGTCCTACTCTTTCCTAGACAGCGCTGAAGCAGATGCAACTGTGTATCTGATTCTGCCTGGAGTTCCATAAGCATGGAGGTTTATTTTGTGCCTTGCAATACAGTAACTCTGGCAGCTGTGATTTACTGAAGGAAAAGCCAAACTTGGCTGATTTTACTGAAGGAAAAGACAAACTTGACTGATTTTTATCCTTGTTGTTGTTGTTTGTTTTTGTTTTTTGTTTGTTAAAATGAACCCCCCAACTTAACGAGGGCCCAGACTTAGCTGTGTAAAGGAGCATGATTTCACTAAAGTCAGTGGTAATGCTGCTTTAAACTGGTTAAGGATGTGGACCTTGGTTGCACCAAATACCTAGCACATAGCTTTTCTTAACAAGTGCACGTTTGTAGAGTTGAAGGTAGCTTCCAACCCTATGTCATATCGTAAAACAGTAATGCCTTGGACGAATAGAGCAATGACTGGAGAGCTGAAAGGCTTATGCATGTTTGCTAGTTTCTTTTATAGGAATGATACAAACGTCTGGTTTTCTGGGAAAGAACTGCATGTTTGAAGAGTCAATGCCAGATACAAGTGCAGCACTGAATCTTCAGAGGCCACTTGTACCGTCAGAGAAGTCCATAAACAACCACTGGGCAAGAGAGGCTTCACTTTATTATGCCTGTTACGCCGCAGCCTGAATGCAGCCCTGTGGATGGTGAAAGTCCCACGTAGTAATTACTAACTAGCCTAACTCCATCCAAGCCGTGCCTTTTAGGCTGCTTGCAACTGCTCGCGGTGCTCCCAGGGGCAGCTTAACCCACGAAGTGCCCGCGAACCCTTAGAGCTTCCTCTGCGTGTGCTTTGTGTCGGGCTGTTACAGCGCTGCCTGTCTGGATGAATGTATTTTAGGTTTTGTTTAGGCAGGTTTGTTCTCAATCCCGAATCAGAGTGTAATTTTAAAGTAACTGCCACTTTTGATGTAGGTGTGATGTTTTTCATAAATAGCAAAAGAATTTTGTGTTGATAATAATTAAGGAGGCATCAGAAACAGTGCATTGCAGTAATGATATACATGGATTGAAAATGAAAAGGGTACTAAAACTCTCCTGTTTCAAAGGCTGGATTCAAAATTCCAAACAACCTTTTGAATAATTTCTAAAACACAAATGCATAGATCAGCACAGCTGGTTATTTGCACAGGCTAAGGAATGGCTAAGGAAGTACTGCCCGCTCCACGTTTTCCAGGCGCAGCGGATCCCGCCGTGCCCGCAGAGCCGCGGCCGAGCGCTCGGGGCCCTCTGGTGTCGGGGAGAGCAGGGCTGCCAGCCCCGGGCTCACGGCTCCATGCGGGGTGCTCGGGATGGCGCTCGTGGAGGAAAGCGCGTGCCTTCCATCTCCTGGGAACGCGCCGTATCGCGTGTGTTTGACCTGCACACTTCCAATTCCTCACGTATAAAAAAGTGTTTCTGTTAAAACTCCTGCCTGACTTCATTTTATGCCACCTAATTCTTCCATTATGGGAGATGAGGTATAATTATGCTTATATCACTAACCATCAGTATAATGGTAATAACGATGATTATCCTCTGTATGCTTTCTTAGGTTGAAAGTTTATCCATCTTATCTCCCTTCAGGCACCTCACTTATTTCTAAGCTGAAGATTTCCAGGTGTGTTTCCTCTTACGGAAGTTTTTGCTTGTCATTAATTTTCATTTTCCACCTTCCTGTACATTTACCAGTTCTTTGCATCCCTTTTGAGAAAAGCTGCCCTGATCAGCAGGCGAGATTCAGAATAAAGGTAAACCTTGA
>NW_010588666.1:49519-53986 GCF_000705375.1 Tinamus guttatus | reverse complement strand
GGATTTTGGCCACAACGGAGAGGGTTGAGCTCCGCGGCGAGTCCCCGTGGAGGCCGCGAGTTGTTCCCCGCCGGGAGGAGCGCCCTGGGTGCAGAACGCAGCTGCTGGAGTCCAGCGGCTGCCGAAACCCGCGTTTCAGTGCCCCGCTCCCGCGCTGTGTGACCAAAGTGTAAGGGCTTGGGCAGCGCGTGTCTGCTACGGATTTCAAACGAGATATTGAAACAGTGATTTGTAGAAGGCGGTAAAAAACATATTTTAAAACCTATTTAAATAGGTACATAGTTAACTTTATAATGTTAGCAACACCTTTTTTATAGGAGGAGTTTTAGCTTGGCTTTTGCCTTACCTGCTGTTCAGGAATTTAACATTCAAGCTCCTTTGCTTTAATGTGTTCGGGATGATTGATGTATTAATTACAAACTTGCTGCTGTTATTTAACAGTCTTGTGTTGGATTGCCTAGTGGCTTTAAAATGCCCCAAGAATTGTTGGTAAAGCCTGTAGATCAGATGTTTACTAAGACGTTTGGAAGAAGTTTGACGTAGGTGCTGCAAAGCGTTGATAAATCTGCTCCCCTTCTGGTTTTCTACTCCCAGGGTATAAAGTTTGCTCCGTGGAGGCTCCCCCTGCGCGCCCTTTCCTTCCTCGTGTGAGAGCAGAGCCAAAGCGGGGCTGCTACACGTTCACCTGATCTCAGCGACCTCCCCTTGTGAATAACTTAGTACAGATGCTTTCAAAACCGGTCCTTACTTAGGGACAGGGCTCATCTCCCCGCATACTAGAGTGGGGAGATGTCAGGGCTGTGGAAGCTTCCAAATTTTGTCTTGTTTTTTTATTCCTTTTCATTTTTTTCCATTCTTCTATTTGTTGTTTCCCATCGCTGCTTTCCCCTCGGGTGTGTGGCAAGCAAAACTCTTAGCTTCTTGCCGAATAAACTGCCTTCTTCCCAGGCTGGCTCCTACCCTTGAAGTGTTTCCGATTTCAGTACCTGTTCGGTGCTCTGAAAAGCGGGTCCACCTTGTGCCGAAATTCACATGGAAGCTCCCTGCTGTGCAGCAGGAGCAGCGTGCGGAGCAGTGTCCGGAGCAGAGCGTGGGGTTGCGGGAGGAGCGCGAGGGCTGCGCTCGGGAGCTTTGGGCTGTTGCACCCACTGCAGCCGGCCGCAGGGCCTAGCGGACAGCGCTGGTGGCTGGGCTTTTCCTTGAAAAACTTTAAATGTTTTAGTGAATTTCATCACTTCCAATACAATCTTGGAGCGCAGCCTGCCATTTTATGGAAAAATGGCGTAGTAGTATATATGTGTTTGACCAGACTTTAGTTGGAGACTCTATTAGTGAGTAAATATTTTATTGGAAAGATAGTGAGTTTGTCCTGAGCTGCTCATCCAGTGGTTTGGAAATGCATTTAGTAGTCAGACTCTCTTGCTACTCCTGCTTAATATATCCACGTTAAGTACCAGCAGTATAAAGGTGAACAAATAATTTGTTGGAGCGTGTTTTGGTATTTAAATTATGTTTGATTTCATCTTTCCATTTGGGAAAAGATCAACAAAAACATGGAAGTAAGAGCTGATTTTTAGCTGGCTGTTGGGGTGTTGTTCTTGCAAAGTGCTGTTCTAGGATCCCTGGACACAGCAAGTCTGTGTAAATCTTGAACATGCCAGAATCTTAAAATTGTTTAGAGCAGCTTTTAAGATACCCCGTGTAGGCTGTTGCTGGTGCTGTTTCCTAACTCTTTCCAAGACTTGGCACTAAAAATACCAGCCAGTTATGAAACTGAAGGGCCTTTCACGTTAGAAGTAAAATCTTTCTGATAAGATGCAAACTTCTATTTATTTATTGTGTTCAAGATGCAGAACACCGAGGAAAGCAACTTTTTGGCAAACAGGCCGCAACCTCATCCTCGCTGCAACCTCATCCTCCCCATTGGAGGCTGCTGCTTCCCAAGTCACTCCTGAGTCTCATTGCTGCCTCCTTCCAGGTGAAGAAGGGCAAAACAGGGGCTGGCCTGGGAGGTTTATTAACCCGGGGCTTTAGTTCCAGCCAGGGTGGGTAGCAGGAGGGATATGGAGAGCAGTGTGTGTGTGTGGATGTAGATACCTTTTCTGCTGAGATGCGGATTCTCTGTCTTTGCAAGTAGGTGGTAGAACCAATTGAAAAGCTCAGGAAAATGAAGCCTGTCATTTAAAATGCTTGCTGGCGACTCAGCGTGCTGGCACAAGAAGCAGGGGGTGCAGGCCCTTCCACAGCGCAGGTTTGCAGAGCCCCGCGCGAGCTGCGGCGGCCCCAGCGCTGCAGTGAAGCTGCGCGCAGCGGCCGGGGGAGCCGCACGGGCACTCCTGGGTGAAGGCCGTTCCGCTCGTCTGTGGTGCAGCTGCTGTTTCTTCCTTGCTGAATATTGAATGTCCTCAGTATCACTTTTTATTTTCCATTAAACCTGTATTTTAAAATACATTTCAGGGAAGCGTCAGCGCTGCCCTTGGCGCTGTTGGGGAGCGGGTCTCGGGCCCTCGCTGCGCTAGCAGAGCCCTGGGCTCTCTTGCCGCTGCCTTAGCAGCAGCTTCAGGAGAGCTTTGCTTTGCTCTGGAGGGAAATTTGCAGGTATGGGGTGTTTCTCACTGCTGAAGGGGAAGGTTAGACCATATTTACCCTGTTTTGCTACTGCAGCTATTATTTTGTTGCTACTGAATGTCTTGTGGACTGTAGGATATCTTAGAGAAAGAATTTATGTGTTGGCCTCTACCTTTATCCTACCTACGCTGTTTTCCACTGATCATTTCTTCTCTTTAGTCTTGTTCAGGTTTCCCTGCCATGGGTGTGAGGCTCCTTATTAAGCTGTGTGTAGCAGCATGCACCAATACTTTGTGACCTTCACCATGGCTCTAGATAATTCCCAGGTGGAATTCTGTGGATTTCCAGACTTTTTCCTTCCCCTTAATAAGAGAGATGATTAAGGCAGATGAGCTTTTTCTGTGTTTTCCATAGGGGAGCAGTTGTCTTTTGGTCTAGTTTGTGTCTTTGCATCGTCTCTGAATGTGCTTCAAGTAGCTCCAAGAGCTTTGGCACACGCCGCTAAGGAAGCCAGCGGTGACAGCAGGGCCTGTGTGTGGCAGGAACAGCAACGTGTCGCACCGGTTCGGCCAGCGGCTGCTCGATAACCTCCCCAGCCGCGAGGACTTCGCGGCCTTGCCTGCGCTGTGTGCTCAGTGCAGCCAGTTAGGGGAGCAGCTTTGCAGTGGCAGTTTACATTTCCCCTCTCCAAACCTTTCACTCTGGTTGAATACTTTATCCCTTCTCTAGATCTGCCTGAAACAGGTTTTTTGGTCTCTCTGGATTAATCGGCACCAATGACTGAACCGACCAGCAGAAGGCCGCAGGCCGCGCTGAGGAGCAGTGCGGATGGACGGAGCGGGGCAGTAGCCGGGCAGCGGCCGCTCGCCTGCGGCCCCGGTGCCCTTGAGGAGGCAGGGGCCAGTGCTCAGCACATACAAGCCTTGAGCCAGCCGAGGGGCCGTCTTGTTCCTGAGCCCACACGTGTAAATAGTGATTTATTTTGTCTTGTAGAACAGCCCAAACTAGAAACTTCTCCTCTCCCAAACAATACAGGTCTGAGAGATACCTCAGTGTTTTTAAGCTCAAGCTTGTGAATGAGAATTAATAGGTGTATTTGAAAGAGCAGCTCTTCAGTTTCCCTCTCTTGTACACTGGTCATAAATACAAGCTGAATTACAGTGTAACGATTGCTTGTATTTCCTATTTTCAGGACACAAAGGAGGCTTCCACGTGACAGGATGGAAGAGCAGCCACAAGGCATGCAGGGACCCACAGCTCCACCCTTTCAGCCACAGGTATTTTCTCTTTACGCAGTTACTCAAGAGTAGGTGCTGCTGTTCCTTAAATAGAAAAGACCCAAGAACAAACATTATTTCCTGTGCGAAAAGAAGCTTTGAAGAGAGTTAATATCATTTCTGTGACCTTGAAAATACATGAATAGCAGCGCCATACTTCATATAAAAACTTTTTATTTTTTTTAAGTTTTTCCTTAGCCGTTACATGCTACACACTTGAGAATTGCATCAGTGTTACCCCATGTGCTTTGGCTTGCACGCGGTGGTCCTGTGTGAATTAGAGCCATTCCTGGTGGGTATTAGGCAAGAGGAATTCCCAGTTGCTGCAGTTTTGTTAGAAAGAAGATGCATAAGCAGCTGAATCTTTGGGTACATGTAGATGGTGTGAAACAAAGAACGAAGGTTATCTGGTGAGTGTTACTGGTGGCATGTTACTTTTTAACATTTTTCAGAAGATAATTCTTTGAAGGGAATTTTAAGATGTTTTAGAAAAATGCCCTGCAATATTTGCCATGATGACCATCCCAAACTACAAGCTGCAAACTTGTTCAGAGCCGCCACCTAATTTTGTAATTTTCTTGTTGATAGGGCGATTTGTGCCCTTTATTTTACAAAAAAAAAA
>NW_010588666.1:17019-44519 GCF_000705375.1 Tinamus guttatus | reverse complement strand
ATGGTTTATTTTTAGAATATAGCATGGGAATTGTAAATATCCAAGGTCAGTAAGGGTACAGGAGTTCACTTCAAGTTGTGTGTGTTGTTTTTGTTTTAAGTAAGCCTTTGCTACTCACAATATTATGTGTAAATATTCACCTATTTTCACCAAATTCCAGGCTCATTTTATATCTGCCTGGCATTATTTTGTGCTTCCTTGCCTTTCATTCCAGAACGGGAGCCCCTGTGTGAGAGGATCAAACAAGGAGCCCTTTTATCTCGCGCATTGCATTCATTATTCATTGTGCATTGTCAGTGGATTGTTACTTGGGGCTTGAATTAAGATAATTAATCGTAGGAAAGCACTTGTAATTTCACACTTAGTGAAACACCCTTGCCTCAGTATAGCAGGACTGTAGTGGCAAAATACCTTAATTCTGATTTTTTTTTCTGTTTGCCATTCAGTATCATAATTCTCAATATTTATGTTCTGTAGCTCTTTATTTTGCTTATTTGTATGCAGGTTTATCTTGCAACAGTCGTGTTCGTATTTTGCTGTTGAAATACTTTTTGTTAAGCTACTTTTATAGAGAATTTCAAACAAATACTTTTGTTTTATGGGTTGAATTGCCATTTAAATGGTGAGATTAAAAAGCCCTTTATCCCTGTAATATCAAAGAGGAAGTCTTGGAAAAGTGCTGGGCTTAAGAGCATGAGGAATCAAGTCGACTCCCAACTTTGCTTGTTTTGAAAATGGTAGTTTGAAGTTAACACCGCTGCGTTCATTTGGCTTCGGAAGTTGTGTTAAATTGGTAGGAAGCCCCAAGTTGCATTGGGAAACAAGCACTGTGAGGATATTTTTGGAGATGTACCAATGTTTGCTTATCCTTCTCATCCTCCTTGGTATTTGCTATTGATTCCAGAGGGAGGCAGGATACTAAACTAGATAGACATTTTGTTTCACCTGCTTGACTGTTTCTGCATCCCTCTCTGGAAACAGGAAACACACTTGGGGGGTGTGTGTGTGTGTGTGTATATATATTTTTATTGCATGCCTGGGGAAAAAAAAAAGATTTTTTGTGAGGACCTTTTAAAGGTCCTTTTGAGTCTCTGTAGCTCTATTTGGATGATTGTTTTAGCAATTTTGCAGTACAAGCCAAGTAGAGTATGTCTTTGTGCCAACAAAGACATTTTTATTATATTCTGTGAAAGCTGACACACAAATGTTTACCATCACTTCTGCTTGTTTTTGTTTTCCACAGCAAATGTAATTAATCTGTAGAAAAGTTAATCTTAGCATAGCCCTCAGATATTGGGGAAGCAATTACTATTTTTTTTTTTTTTAAAGCCGTGGTGCTGCACTGTGCAGTTCGTGTGCGCTAGAGAAGCACCTCTCCCCCGCCAGCCTGAATTACCCTCTGATCCTGACTATGCTCCTTGCAAGTGGAGCCGCAAACTAGAATTAATTGTTAGTCTGATTAATGTCCTCGGAGCCTGATCCAAGAGCAGCCGTTGCTGTTACTGGCCAAATACAGAGATGCAGATATTGGTAGCCCCTTCCTGCAGCTGCTCCCAGCCCTTGGTTACCCCCGATTTTCTCGTTCCTGCCCCGCTTGCCCATCCCGTGCGCTGGTGGGGAGATGCTCGGCATCCCCATCCCGAGCTCTTCCCGGCAGGAAAGCCGTGGTCGTGGGAGCTGCTTCCCCCGGGCTGCTGGGCTTGCAGGGCTTTCCAGTGCCGCGAAGGTTCCTGCCGCGGGATGTGCGGGAGCTGTCGGCCCCTGGCGTGGCTGCTGTGGCTTCCCCAAGGCAGGAGCGAGCGGAGCTCTCCCCTTGGCTTCCCCGTCACCTGAAACGGGAGGGAGCCTTTTGGCAGAGCGGCCGCGCTGCTGATGTGGGACTGGAAACACCGAGATGACGTGATGTCCGTGTGTCTGCGGAAAGTCTGCATTTCTGGGAGGTATTTACATTCTTTCCAGGTCAGGTTTTGGTCAAAATCTAGCTGAGAAACTGGAAAATTGTATACCTTGGATCTTCAGAGACAGCGTCTTACTTAGTGTTTGTAAGCACCAAAAGACTTTTTCTGTGTTGCATTATTTTATTCAAACATTGTTTGAAATGTTCAGTTTGGCCGAGTCAGTAACAGGTTTGTGACGCTGTTGTATGAAGAAAAGCAAAAATCTAGGAGTCATGTTTATAAAGCTTAAGCCTGGCCTTTCCTGAGACCAGCCGAAGGCTTGGCCTGACGGAGCCTCTGGGACTCCTTAATAACAAGCGTGAAGAACCGAGCGCTGGTGCTTGGCACCCTCACACAAAATGGTGCCTCTTTCTTCCCCACAGCCCCTTGATGCCCCTAGATCTTTCTCAGTCCCAATTACAGGGTCTTCTCAAAGGAACAGGGGAAAAAATAAAAAGAAGTATCAATTTCTGTCCTTAATTGGAGGCAGGGCATGTTTAAAAATTTGATACCACGTTGGCTTGTTAGGTGTGCTGGCAAGTGCTCCCAACCCAGATGCAGTGTAAGAGGCTGCAGCTCCTGGCAATCAGGAGGGTTTTGTGGCTGTTCCTGTGCCCCTGTGCAGCTGGGGCCCAGGACAGGCGCTTTGTCCATTCTGGGGACTGTGATTCAAGGGGCTTCGTAAAATCATGCGTGTGAATTGCACAAGTCAAACGGACTTCTTGTTATTTCTTGCAGAGTGCTTGTGTTTTCTTCTTTCTTTGCTGCCTCTTCTTTCTTTGTCATCATCTTTTCTATAGAGGGTCATGTCCAGTGGGCCCTCACAGGTTTTTTGAGAGGTCCTGAACTGTGGAAAAGGAAAAGATTTACAGGAATTAACTTTTTGGAGGAGGCAAGGATGAGTGAGATGTAGTGCCATTTTGAGCAATTGGGAGGCTGGGGGGAAAAAAAAAAAAGACCAGAAATGTCTTGAGCATAAGAAGCTGCATGAGTCAAGGCAACAGGTTAGAAATATGGGCTCAGGTAAACAGGGTGTGGAACCCAAATTGCTTCTTGTCTCACTAAAGAGAAAGAAATGGGTAAGTGAGGGAATTGGGGATGACAAGGAAGTATTCATTCTGAGGGAGTGCAAAAATATAGTTAGTAGAAAAGGAAGACAGCAGCAATAGAGTGAGAAAGAAGGGTCTGCTCAGAAATAAAACAACTTCACCTGCGATAGAGATGTGGCAGGAAAAGGAGAAAGAGCTTTGGCATTTGGGCTGGAGCTAACCTGAGGAGTGGTGAGGAGGCTTGTGCCGTGTGTGTGAACATGGAGTTACCTCCTTGGGAAGCTGGTGCTGGTTTCCTGTGACGGAGCTGGTGCAGCGAGCCGGTGCTTGAAGGCCTGTAGTGTTTACAAACACAGGAACATCGGGAATTCTTTTTTATTGCAACATTGTGTTTTTTCCAGGAAGTGCATAACTCAAACTTCTTTGTAGATGCTATGAAATAATAATGGCAATTACTCAGTTTGCTATTATCACTTAATAAAAAAACTTGTATTTCTTGTGTACAGATATTTGATTTAATGGATGCCAAAGCCCGTGCTGACTGCATCAAAGAAATAGATCTTCTTAAGGTAAAGTTCAAAGTTGTTCATAAAATGTGCAGCCTTCATCAAAAACTGATTTTTTTGCTCATAAACATATTTGAAGAACTGTCCAGTATTGTCTAGAGCTTTTGTTAGCTTCACAAAAGGTATTTTGCAAGTCTTAATTCCTTCAAGAATTAATGCTGAGAAGTATTGAGAAATTTGTAACTTGTCAAGTAGAAGTTCTTCTAAATACAGTGTTGTAGGGTAACTGAACATATGCTGTTTAAAGTAAAACAGTGATTTTTAAAAACTGACTTCACTGTTTCGGCTAACCAAAATATGTTGTATAATGACAGAAGTTGCACGTGAACATAATAATTCTATCTCACAGAACTATTGAAACAAAAATCCTATAAGACTAATTTCTGATCACCACGTTGATACTGAAATACCATCTTGTTCTGGCAGTTTTAACATGCTTATCTGTAAAAGATTCTCATAAGCACAGCTTATACTGTGGTAGATTTTTAGGGGATTCTTTTTTGTCTAAACAAGAATTTTTCATTGCTCAGTTGTAAAAGACAAAGACAAGGTATACATTAAAATCTGCTTTATTCTTCTGCCCTCTCAGCAACTGAACCATCCAAATGTAATTAAATATTATGCCTCATTCATTGAAGACAATGAACTGAACATAGTGTTGGAATTGGCTGATGCTGGAGATCTCTCTAGAATGATAAAGGTAGGAAATACTGTTTTTAATATTAAGAGTTTATAATCGCTTGTTTGAATGGCTTTTTATTCTCTTGCCCATAACTGGGTTGAATGAAATCAAAATGGCAGGATTTGTAAAGGACAGTGCTTGCATCCAGATTTTTTTGTACGCCCGATGTTGATGCATTATATAAATATTTTCTAATGGCATCGCCCAGATTGCGAGTGCAGGTGGGAGCACAGTCACATTCACTTTGTTAGCATTGGGCAGGACAGAGGCAGCAGCAGCTGTACAGAAGGGCACTGTTACCTCCTTTCGAATGGGCTCGTTTTGACTGCTTTCCTGGTCTCGGCACAGCTGCCTTTTGTGTTATTCTGTTCCCTCTGTTAGCACTGAAAACAGAAAGCTGGAGTCATAGGGCAGAAAAAGTATTTCTTCTATAATCTTGGGTTCAAACTGTTAACTGCTTTAGGGAACAAGACTAGTAAAATGCAGGTAACTGCATCATTTTCGAGGTTTAATCAAACACCACAATGTCTTTAGACTATCGTATTAAATCTTTTGAGAACACAGTTTTGGATTTCCCTGCAATCATGTGTTTAGGAGTTACGCATCATTAACGCATCATTTAAAAAGTGCCTTTTTATGTTCTTTAAATACTTGATCTTCAACTAGTCGGAGAAATGTATCCAAGAGTTGTTGTATAAACTTCACATTCTGGAGTTGCTGAACTTTTAACCAACATTTTACCTTTTGTGTTACGGTCTGACAAGGACTTCACCGTCTGCTCCTGCCGTTTCCCGCTGGGTCGCGGTTTCAGTGCGGCCCGTTTTATTCAGGACCTGTGTGAGCAGAGCCTGCAAATTTCTTAATTACTTCTGTGCTGGTGTGTTTCCCCCCTCTGCCCCCCCACTTTGAGCTTTTGAAGATTGATAACTGTAAGGCAGGACGGTCAGAACTTGCTTCTAAACAGATTGACAGTGCGCCGTTAATATTTATACCCAAATTTGATGTTTTCCTTCAGCTCATGAGTTATTAATTCGGTGGGCTTACATTCCATAAAACATAAAGGAAGGTTTGTCTCTTCTTCTGAGCGTTCAGCCTTGACACAACGTTATTAATAGGAGCGCTCCGTGACAGGTTGCCTCATGGCGCGCCGGGCTCCGCGCCCCGCTGCAGCCTTTTCCTGCCTTTCCCGCTTCGCCTTTGGTTTTGTTTTAATCCGGCTCGCGGCTCCTCCGGAGCTCTCGGCCTCGCTGCACCTTGCCCGAGCTGGCGGGCATTTCTTGCGGGCTCCATCTCGGAGGCAGCTCGTGGTGGTTGTCCCCTTAACACCGGGATCATGTTTAATGTAGCAAACTCGGGTTGTGTTTGATGTTAGTGACGGCCTATCGGGCTGCCATGAAATATGGATGAGGCGTCGGGATGCGCTCGGGCTCCTGCCGCTCGCGGTTTGATGGACTGCGCGGATGCTGCGAGTTTTCGTGGGGGGGTAGCGCTTGTGCGGTGCCTTTGGAAATAAATGTTTTTAAAACTGCCTGAAAAATAAATGATACGTAATGGTGTGAAAACTTCTGGCAAAATATCCGGCTGTCGCATTGCTGGGGTAAATAACTATGTTGTGCTAGGGAAGAAGAAAAATTATCCTTTGGTTTTGGGTATTTTTCCACAGGGCATCTCAGGGCATCAGTTTGTTGGAGGCAAACCCAGAGGGGCATTTGGGTATCGAGTCACTATGTAATTTGTAGGATTAAGCATATTTTGGGAATTTTTAAACGAATGTAGCTTGAATGGCCCTAAAACCAGTGTTAATGTCAAAGAAAAACTACAGTAAGGCGGTAGTTTATCTAAAACAAACCAGTTTACTGTGGTATTTCTTACAATACTAGCAGAGCTGCTGTGCCTCGAGTTCACCTTGGGGAATTTGTCGCTTCTTCCCTTAATGAAGCGAGTTCTGGATCTTCGGCTTTTGAACAGGACTTTGCTTGTCACCGTTGAGCAGACAGCTGGGGGAAATTACCTGCATTTAGACTGAAGACTGATAGTGGATTCTAGTCAGCCTTCATCAAACTTGCTATATGTAAATAAATTAAAAAAAAAAAAGTGCGTAATGAAATAATGCAAATGTGTGTTCGTATAGCAAGACTCATGTGTTTAGTTGAGTTGATTGAATAATATATAGTGATTCACCTCAAAATGTTCTCCATGGCATTGGGGCCATAAATAACAAAAAACCCTACTAATTGCATTAATCAAGAAGATATATTCGGATGATTCAATTTAAAAAAAAAGAAAAATAATGTGTACTGGATATGTTGAAACAATACCATTTGAGCTATTTTGCAGAGCAGTTAAGGTGCTAAATTAAGAAAGTTATTAGTAAGGCTTGTAAGAAGGAATCTTACCAAGATTTTAGGTACAAATGCAATAAACTTCTAGATCTGTTTCATTTCTATAGTTATTTTTAGTTTTTTTTTTTTCTGGCAAATTAGCACAGAAAAAAACTTTCAACTGAATATGTCACATAAGATCTTAAGTTAAAATCATGTTTTGGGAACAAGCATGAAGGCTTTCATCTACAAAGCAGAAAATATGTTAGTGCCTCTCTCAAGATAGATGAAAAGTGATTTGAACTCCCCAAAATATCACCTAGGTACTTAACTCTCTCTTCAGAGAATACTTGTGTGTTTTTTTTCCAACAGGGACAAGCTGGGAGCAGGCTGGTTTTTGTCCTTAACCACAGGCACCTATTGCACAATTAAAATGTAGTTGCCTCCTTCCAAGCGGCTGATCTGTGGCCGAATTACTGGTTGCAACAGCAAGGAGCCACCTTTTTTTTTTCAGTCCTGTTTAAAATCCCGCTGTTCTTCATTGTGACATCTGGCCCTCAGTGGATATTTTGGGCCTCAACTTGTGAAATCGAGTCAGGCAAGTCCTCCTCTCCGCATGGCCTGGGGTGCAGAGCTCCTTCCTTTCCCATGGAAAAATGTGTTTTCAGTTTGTCAGGATAGAACCGTTTCTTATTAAAGTGTTCCATGCCAGCTGCTTGCTTCAAGATACATATTTTGGAGCATGCCATATGGTTTAGTGCCCAGGTAAGGAGGAGCAGACTCTGCTGGAGCAAGCCAAGCTTGGGTGTGTGGTTTCTTTTTAAACCGAGCGGGTGTTGTGTGGGAAATGCTCTAAGCCCCTGGTGCCTTGAAACTGGGGAAAGAGGAATTTCGTTAGTGTGGCCATGGAAAATAGCCCCAGTGTGTGAACTCTTGTGCTGCAAGAGTTCACAAGTGCCTGGCACGAGTTGAAGCAAAGCAGCTGAACCGATGAATTTCCATCCAGGAATGGAGGAGGAATGTTTCAGCCCACCGTGCAGGGAACTAAAGCTGTTCGTGCTGAAGTTGCTTTTCCCTGGTGCTTTGGAGGGCCGAGCAGCACTGCTGCGAGCAGGAGCGTTGCTCTCCTGCCTTGACGTGGTGATTCGAGCAGCGCAGACAAAGAAGTGATCTGGGGTGATCTGGAGAAGAGAAAGACTAGGTAAGGAAGAGAGTAGCTTGTGCCAAGCAGGCAAATAGTGGTGAAGGAAGAGAGGATCCATATGGGAACGGGGAGGCTGCCCGCAAAGAGAGGAGCCGCTTTGGCCAGAGCTGGGGCTGGGAGGCGGCTCTGCGGGGCTGGGGGGACTGAGGGGCTGCGGAGCGGGGCCCTGGCAGGGCCTGCAGCCACCGGCAGTGTCGCTTCCCGGGGTACGCGCGAGTGTGGAGCCAGGCCGGATCATCGCTCCATCCCAGCTCATTGCTCCCGTTCTCATCTGCGCAACGGGCTAATGCGCCTGTCTTAGAGGTGAAGCTGTATGTGCTTCATTCTAAAAGGGTTTGTGCTGATGGACTTCACAGAGTTCGTTTTGGTAATGTGATATTGCAGTGATGGACATCAGGAGCGCCCTACACACAGTCCCTGCAGAAATGTAGTTATAATAGCAGATTTTGAATTGAATACAACAAACAAGTCCTAGAAACCTTTTCCAATACTTGATTGGTATAATTGCTTGCTAGTGGAGTGTGATGGATGAATGCGGAAAGGGAGTTAAAAACTCTGAAGGGGGGAAAAATTAAGGTGGCTTTAATTCTTTAATTCTGAGATTTTATTTATAGGCTTGGCACTGGCATATGAATGCTTGGCATTGTGGTTTTGGCAAAAGTGTTTGTCCATCATAATAAAATGTTAGTAACCAGTATGCGAACGTGTTTTTGTTTTCATGACCTTTATCAAGGTCATTAATAGAGGAAGATTGCTTAAAAATAAATATATGGAGTCACCAGGAAGTGAACTTGTAATCAGCTGTAAAGGATATTTGGGGGTGTAAAGGTAGTTACAACAATATCTATATATTTTTCAGTGTTTTTGTACACTTACAAGCAAGTCAGTTTATCATTGGCCAAGTGCTAGCTGCTGCACGTCCAGCTGAGACGGCATTTTTCTTTCCTTAGTATTTGATGTGTTGTTTCACCTGAGCGTGGCTGCTGCTCCTGACACGAGATGCTCGTGTTGCTGGGCTGAATGAAGCAAGGTGTGGGAGGAAGAACAAAAAATGAAGCTATGCAGAAAACAAGGAGAAAGGGCAGAAAACTCAGCACAGCCTAAGGAGGTGGGCAGCTGGATCGGGGAGAGATCAGAGGCAGGCAAGCTCCTGGGATGCTGCTTTCCTGGTGGAATTGCATAACCTCTTAAAGCAGGAAGGAAGGCTCGTGTCGGAGCTCTGTTTCTGTGCGCACGAGGTCTGTGTGTGACCTCAGGTGGGCGGTGGGACCCGTCTGCCCTGCTGTATCCCTGTGGCCCTGCCTCTCCTGCGGGTCCCCTGCTTTTGTGGTTGGGCTGTTAAAACTGGCCGGGGCTTCTGCAGCTTCTTCTTGCCCGACCTGCTTGTCCTCTTGGTGCTGAGGAATCCGTTTTTTTCCTTAGCAGAACTTGCTAAGAGCGTCATTTTACCCATCATGCAGGTAACAGCCCTTAGAATCCGCATCCTTTTCCTCTTCACATTCCAATTTCTTGCCACAGGTATTGTGTTGGTAGTTCATGGTGCTCTCCTAAGTCTATTTAATAAAATTATTTGAAAAAAAACTTCGGTGGACAGAGTGCAGCCATGAGGCACAGAGCCTTTGGTTGCTCTCAGGATTCTCCTCAAAATGTGCAGGAAGGAAAATGCTTAGTGGCATTTATTTAAAGCAAGGGAATGGTCCTCCTTGCTCATCTCCCATTTACTTTTCCAAACGGCCTTTTCAGAGGGTAGCTCTAGCCTAAAAAATGCACAGCAATAAATTCAGGTGGTCAAAGTGCTTCTTGTGGGCTCATTCAACAGTCAATTTAGGACTGTATGTGTAGTTTAGGTTATCAGTTTATTGCCTTTTTGCGGGGTATTTCCATAAGCTTCTGTGCTGACGATATTGAGGACCTCTCCTGTAAGAAGCAAGGTGGGGAGGATATTGGCTTTCTCCACGTGGTGAGGAAGACTTTTATCCTGGGTTCCCCAGCTCCTCTGGGAGCTCCTATAGCCTGTGGTGCCTGTTATGGTGCTGCACGTTATTTCCCTTAGAGGTACTGAAAAATATTTATGAATTTGAGAGTGATTTCATTTCCTGTAGGGCATTGTACAGTGTGTTATGCTGAAGTCTGGGTAGATTGGTCTGGATGTGTTCTCCTTTATTCGAATCCATTGCTTAATTTGGTGATCCAAGTTAGATACCAGGTGAGGCTGGTTTGCTTCTCCAGTGTTTGTCCAATGCACTTTGTCTTCCTTCTTTTTATTTTATTTGCCAAATATTTATTTGCTGTTTATTTGCCAAACTGTCCTCGTAAAGCCTGGATAAGATGATTTGCTACTTGCTGTCACTTTCGCCTTCAGCGTCTGATCTTTAAAGCAGCATCTGAAGACACTCAGTATAACTTCATGCTTTAATAGAGATGCTAATTTTTTCTTTCATTCATCTCTTTCACATATTTTTTTCCATCTCCAAGAACCTGAATGGCATATGGTGTTTATGTGCAAGGCAACTAGATTCAGCTCGACTAGGGCAGAAACATTTGCAGGCTACTTTTAGCCATTCGTTAGGGCAAACCAGAAGAGTTCTGCCTTCCCGTCAGGAAGCTGCTTGGTTGCTGGTTCCTGTACAACCTGCCGCCTTTAGAGCTCGCCAGGGCATTCGAATGGCTGACTTATGACCAGAAGGAAAAATCTGATTTATATGCAAAGCATGAATTTCAGTTTTAACTGTGCTGACCTTCTGAAAACTCTCCAAATAGTTTTATATGATTCCTTTCTGTTTACACATGCAGATGGGAATTTCATGGAATGTGAGTCTTCACTTATCAAGGGCTTTTCATTAGAAACCTGCACCTTGTTTGGGGGCCTAATTCTGTACAAACTCAGTCTTTTTAATAGCTGATTCTTTTCATTGCTGTTGTCTTTGCTGGTGGACAGCAGCCTAGGAAAAGATGGAGAATATCTATTTTTAAAAGAGGCAGTGAAATTAATACCTGTATAAAACAGTATTCATTGAGTTTGTTTGGAAGTATTGGGCCTCATTCTTTGTTAAGTTTAAATGTTGTTAGCAAATCTAATGGCTGTCTTTCTATTTTGACAAATAAATATTCAAAATCTGTAGGGTTAATAACTTTTCTTGCTGAAAGAATCAAGAATATTCATTTGTTACCATCACACACAATTTAAATGCCTCGAGTAGAATGAAAGGGCATCTTCAGTACTGTTGGGTGACAAACACTGCAAGAACCAAAGCAGATTTTGTCATCTGCTCTGATGTTATAGATAGAAAAATGAATAAAATGCTAAAAAAGTTTTTATACTTAAAACCCATGTTGTACTTTTAAAGAATGTAATTGAAAATCATTGTTTTAGCCATTTTGTGAACAGTATTTCATCATTGCTTGTACTTCAATTTGATTTTTCTTTTTTTTTTTTTTAAAAAAAAAGGCCGTTAGAATGTTTAGCTCAAGTGCCTGGTTACAATTATGATAATTTCAGAATGCATTTTAAATGGAGGAGCGGTGCTTTCATGTACACACACTTACATGTATTGTGTATTTGTTTTAAAATGAAAAGAAACCTGCTCTCCATCTTCCTGTTGACATCAAACAATCCTCTGATATGCAAATCCAGCTGTGGGGAGAGCAGATACACGGGGCTTGTTTGGATTCGGTCCAAGACTGAGGAAAAATATATTTAAATAAGTCGCTTGCATGTTTTGCCTCATTAAAATAAAAATGCATTTTGAAGTAATCCCTTTAACTGGAAACATTTTGGGTGGAATTTTATGATCCTTTGTGTAAATGATGCATTTCACTATAGCTAAGCATCTTCCTTGTGCTTCTACGCATCTCTGTCAACTTCACGAGGGCACGTTTTAGGATATTAACTGTATAAAACTTCCTTCTTTTTTTTTTCAGTGTGGTAAATGTTTGTTTTGTAAACTTAGTGTGCATAAATATATGCACTATTAAAGTAGTTCTGAGTAAACTGCTTTACATCCAATCATTGTGCTAGTACTAGTGGTGTTCCTACGTTTTCTTTGTCTGTTTCAAGTCTGTTAAAATAAGAATTCTTGCAAGAAAAGCAACTGACTTTTGAGCAACAATTTTTCTGTTTAGTCTTTAGCTGAAAATTTTGTAATGATTAAACTCGCACATTTTAGAATTGGCCGAACTCCAGGTTTTTGGTATGTATTTGTGGAGAACTGTATTATTCAAATGCTGAGTATAGTGTTTGAAGGAATTGTGTGTAGCAGAGCATAATTATGTTTCACATAAGCTTTAACAGGCCATCAAACTGTTACCCATGATGAGTAAGATCTGTTAATGTTGTTTAAACAGAATGGAAAATATTTGAACAGCAGGAGATGGATCAGTATGAAATTTTGGAAAGTAAATAATACTTTCATTCCAGTTTTAAGTATTTGACAAAGCCTATTTTTCTTGTACGATCTTTGTCTGTGAATGTGTGCAGCTGCTCTTGGTGTTTTTCTGTTTCAAAGGTGAGGATATGGAAATTATTATTGGTGCAAAGACACTTTTCCTCGAGGACGCTCCAGTAGCCATATTTAATACCTGGGTTATCTGTTTCTTTTTCTGGGCCTTTTATGCATATTTTAAGTTTTTGTGCTTTTCTTTTTTTTCCTTTAAGCATTTTAAGAAGCAGAAGAGGTTGATACCCGAGAGGACAGTGTGGAAGTACTTTGTTCAGCTTTGCAGTGCCTTGGAGCACATGCACTCCCGCCGGGTCATGCATCGAGGTAACGCGTGCGGTGCAGATCGCTCTACTTTAATGACCTTTTTCCTCTATGAGAATTAAGCTGGTTCGGTGCAGATGGCACCAAATAATCATCATGGGATCAGTTTTGCCAACCCCTAACACAGGGTTTCTGTGGCACCCTGCGAGTAGCAGGGGAGGGTGACAGAAGTTTGTGCCTGTGGATGTGCTCTGCCTTGTGCACGTTTTATGCACTTGCTTGCAAAATAAGGGATGGTTTTACAAGTGATGGAATCTCTGCTGCTGCCTCTCTGCAGTTCATTTTGCCAAAATTTGCCATTTGTCCAAAATAAAAAATTACTTCTGTCTTTTGTTTTTGTGTTATTTTTGGGAACCTGAAAACGCCAGCATTCAAAGGATTTTTAACCATGCATTTTTGCATATCTACGTCTTATGCAAACTGTAATCTCTTCTGTTCAAACTTCTATGAATCCACTTTTAAGTTCTGAGCCACAGTGTGTTGCTCTTGAGCTCAGTGAGAGCTGGGGACATTTGCCTCGTAAAAAATCAGGTCAGTTTGTTTTGAAGACGTACAGGTACCTTGTTAAAAATCATAAAATAAACCTTTAGCTTTTGTCTCTGAAGGATTGGATTAAAACTGAAATTGGATATTACTTGTGAGAAATAACTGTCTGGGGTATACATCATTATTTTGCTTTGTTTCTACTTGATTAGCCCGATTCTACTGATGAGTTCACATAGCCATTCTCCTGAGTAAAACTTACCCCTTCCTTTTTTTATTTTTCGATGCCTGATGTTGAAGAGAGTCAGTTTCCTATTTCAAGTAGCATCGTGAAAGTAAGGTTTAGGATTTAGTGTATATAAAAATGTTTTTGGTCTGCCGTTTAAAGTAATAAGAGGTTTTCTAGCTAGGGCACGAGCAATTAAGTATAGTTTATAAAGTAATAATGAAATCCCTGTGTGTGTATTTTTTTAACTCTTCGTGGCCTTTTATTTTTGCTATTCAGGTTGCTTGTGTGATGTTGATGCAGTTACAAACTTTGAACTGCAGTTTCACTCCTGCTGAGCAGCACTGTCAAGTTTCATTAATATTATCCATAATTAAAAACCTCTTTCTGTGTATTATTGATAGAGTGATAGCTTTTCTTACAATCTCACTGTGACTTTATCTTTTTTTTTCCAGATATAAAGCCAGCTAATGTGTTCATTACCGCGACAGGGGTCGTAAAGCTGGGAGACCTTGGCCTGGGACGATTTTTCAGCTCCAAAACCACAGCTGCACATTCTCTAGGTAAGTGAGTGTTAGTTGTGGGTGGGAGGGATGCAGATTTTACATGTTGGCAATATTGCACCCCTCACTTTGAAACTAAAAACAAATCAACAAAAGCAAACAGAGAGACCTCTACCTGGCAGGGTGTTTTTTTTTTCTTGAAAGTAGCCTGGTCAGCACCATGGACAAATGCAAAAAGCTGTAATGCTGAAGTGGTGTCACAAGTGGAGCTCCTTTTCCATTTGTTTGACTGGAGAAGTCTTCCATGTGGTAGCATTTTTTAGAAATTCTAGGAAAAAGTAATGTCAATACTGACTTTTTTTGGTAGCATTTAGATTTTAATTAGTGTTGGAAATAAGATGGTAGTTTCTATGCCTATGTATCATTGGTGATGTGGTTCAAAAGGGTTAAAGGAGAAACTCTTCTCCTTGTTGGAAATAAGATGGTAGTTTCTATGCTTATGTATCATTGGTGATGTGGTTCAATAGGGTTAAAGGAGAAACTTTTCTCCTTTAAAAAAGAAAAAAGAGCATCTTACAGATTAACCTTAAAATGATTGAATAATTATTAATTAGCTTGGGAAAATTGACTGTACTCTAGTGACTGTAGTTTCCCACCCCATAAGATTGGAAAGAGGAAAAGAATCACATAATTCTTTCGCAGCAATTATCCAGTATCATTGGAGTCATTCCCTACAAGTGAATTTGGGTGAAGTTTCTCTCTATAAGATAAGTAGATTGAGGAGATATCACACTTAGGTTGTATGGACTGTAAAAGTGTTTGTGTGTGTGTTACATATGAGCATGTGTGTGCATATGCACATGCATGTTCTGAAATGTCCATTTTTTTGCTACCCCATTTAAAAAAAGTCTTTTCCAAAAACATTTTCACAGAACTCATATCTTTCAGATAGTTAGGTTGGACTGCAGAGAACTGACAAGCTGTAGGATCTCGGTGGAAGTAAAAGGAAGTCCTTGTAACGAGAGCAGTATCTGCTTTAAAGGGAAATAGAAGGTTTCATGTTTACAGTAGCATGATGCAGTTTTTGGTTAGGAAAACAACCCTTTTTTCCCCCTAAAATGGCTGCTTTTAATGCTTGCTGAATCCAATCTTGGTCATTCATACCAAGGGTGTGAATTTGAGACCCCTCAAGCCCAGGACTTTAAATGATAACAGGACCGAGCTGGTAGGTAGAACTGACTTGCGTGCTGCTCAGAGACAATTTTTGAGAAAAGAGTGACCATACTGTGAGCAGTGGCTTTTAGATATATTTATATGCTTGGCAAAAGCATGTTGTGAAAAATAACCCTTCTTGTGACCTTTATTTAAAGATATTAAATAGTATTTGCAGTTCCTATCTTGGGGTCATAGGAGGGCTCACAGAGAAATACATTTGCAGATACTGATGGTCCTAGTTAGGCAGTGAAATGTTAGACTTGCTGGATAAAAATGTGCTATACTTGTGCTCACATTTTAATTAAAACTATTCAGATTGTTCCAGTTATCAGTAAACTAAAGAAGAGAGTATTGATGTTCACTGTGTTTATAGCGTTCAAGATGTGGCTGGTATCTGCAGTAACAGCCAAAATGAGGGCAGAGCAGGGCCGGGCAGGAGCAGCACCCACGGGGCTTCCACGTGGGCGCTCAGCTGCAGCCCTGAGGATGCTGCATCCACTCGGCTGCAGCGTGGGAATGAGCAAGTCCTGCAGGTCCTGGGTGCTGCTGGCAGCGCTGCCGGGTTCTCCTTTGCCCTCTTTGGGGTCCCGTTAATGAAACGGGGACGAAAGGCAGCGGTGAGGAGAGGGAGCTGCCCCTGCACTGCTTGCAGGAGCCGCTAGATCCCAGGCCAGCTTTCAGCAGGGTCCGAGTGCATGGAGAAAGCACAAGTCAGTGGTGAGGGAAGGAGAGCTGGGCTTTTCTGAGGTGCAAATCGGAAGGTTAAGATGGGGGGAAGAGCTGTTTCCACATGATGTTATCTAGGCTTGTTGCAGGGAATAGTTGCAAGGGACTGAAGGCTGACCGAGGGTTAAAGACAAACAACCAAAGCCCCAAACCACCAAAGCCATTTTCTCTGTAGCAGTTTATACTTGTTTACAGGCTTTATAAAAATTTCAGTGGCAAACTAGGTTAAGGCTTTCAGACATACAGGAATGTACTAAAATTTTCATTAGCTGCTGCTTGTAACTGCTAATTATGAGTAATACTGATTAAAATGCTTGATCCGTTTAAAACAAATGGAAATCCTTCACTGGATAGTGTTGTTAAATGGAAATCCTTCACTGGATAGGGCTGTTAAATGTTTTTAATGCGTTTCATACAGCCTTATCAAAGCAGCAGGAGTTTCCTATTACAGAATGCATACACCTTTTTAAAGATAAAAATATTTCTTACAAAAATCCAAGTGAAATGGAGGTATTTGGTATTGCTGATCTGGGCAAATTTCTTAGCTTCAGAAGACGTTATTGGGAAGGTGTGTCAAGAAGAGCATCCAAGAAAGGCTCCCTGTGACTTTGTCTGTCGTCGGCGTTATTTAATGGCTGAATGGCCTTATGCTCTTTAAAGAAATGTCAGTGCTGAAGACAGCTTATGGCACTGCTGTTAAAACACTTAGCTACACTTCATGTTTAAGAGTTTCCTTAAGGTAAAAGAAGCTGATTTTTTATGTTGGAGTTAAACTTTTTTTTTTTTTTCCAGCTTCAGTAGTCATTCTGTCTAATGACTAATGGAACTGAGTATTGTCTAATTGTAGTAATCCCCCAGAAAGAGCAAACAACTCGACTTCTCCAGTGGCCATGGTGTGAATTCCTCTTCCGCGTTCGCTTTGCTCGTGGGCCAAGGGCAGAAACACGGGGGGTTCCGTGTGAACCGCGGTGATTCACCAAGGCTCAGCACAAGAAGTGTCCCACAGCTTTTCCAAAAGAGAAACCGAGACCTGTTTTGCTAAATCACTACTGATTTTTTTAAAGTCTATTAATGTAATGGCTGACTCATCTGATGTTTATTTTGTGCAAGTGGTATTAATGTTTGCTGGGTGGACTCCTCTCCCAGTTTACAAAATGTTTCCTAGTGTTTAGTTAGCTACTGTTTCCTGAAACTCCTCTGTGCATTGCCACTTTTCACACACACTCTCTTCTTTTTCTCAGCAGCAATGTGAGTTACACGTGTATGCAGGTAATAAAAGGGAATGTTCACATCCTTACACCCTTTTCTTCATCATAGTTTTCATCATTTCTGTGACTTCTGTCTCCTCCGTACAAAACCAGAAAGCTTCCATAAAGAAACAGCATTTTCCGGCCCTCTCTAAAAGGGAGGGAGCTGCAGAGCGGCAGCAGCCCCTGGGGAAGCAGATTTGGCCATTTTCAAGATGACCGCTAAAGCTTGCAGGTTATCCAAGATGTGGAAGTGTAGGAAATAGCGTTGAAGTCACAAATGCTGCTCCTGAAAATAGAGCTACCTTAACGTGTTACATCTTTGTCTGTCCTATCGCACGCCATTGCTTTCACAGATAATTAAAGCAAGCAGCATGTCCTTATCGTACTGTGATGTGTATATATCACTTAACAGTAACAATACGGATGCGGGAAGAGGCAGGAGCGCAGCTGAACCCGGGCTGCGGGATTTGGCGCCCGGTGCCAGGGCACCGCGCTCCCGTGGCGCTCGTGAGCCCTCGCGGTGGCTTCGGTCCGAGTAGCGAATCCTTCCCGTCGCGTCCAGCTGCAAACAGCCCAGCAGTAATACTGAGGTCTACATCTGGAGGCTCTTCCTGTGTTTTGAGTAGCTGCATGCTGTAATTCCTGTTGTGCTTCACTTGTTGGTCACCGGGGGCTTCAGGCTGTGTTGCAGCCGAGGTGTTACACCAGGCTAAACTCTGTAAAATGAGAGCATTTGTTCTGCTTTTTCACTATCATCAATCTTTCACATCAGACACCTGACATATCGGCAGCTTTCCCAGGGCTCCTGCTTAAAATTCCCTTTGCTTTGGGAGAGGCCGAGCGCTGCCGCCTCCACGGCTGCTTCCTGGCACCTCCTCATGCCTCTTCGCGTCTCCAGCGAGAAAGGCAGCCAGCTCCTAACCCCTTTTTTGTTACTCGTAGAGCCATTTTTTGTTACTCTTAAAGCTATTTTTATGTTGCTAAATGGATCGTGCCAGTAGAGCATCTGAATATCCTCAGTGGGTGTGTGGATTCACAGATGCAAAATACAACAGAAAGCCTCCAGAGGTATCCAAGCTTGCAAGTCCCAGGAAAAAAACTTAAAGACTTCAGCAGAGAAGTACTACAAGCATAGTAAAAATCTTTAAGCTATATCAAGGGAAATATTGTTTAGTTACAGCTCCCGCTTTTAGATGGATGCTATTAAATGCAGATTAAAATATTGTTGTTGATAACCCATATTCTAGAGCACTCAAGTAGGAAACTGATCGTCCTCTTCCATAAGAGAGGTGCCATGCTTTGAGATGCCAGCCTCTATAAAGTGTGGGAAGGCCACGTTCCCAAAGAAAAGCCCTTAAGTTGGGACCAGATCAAAATCATTAATCTCATTATTAAGAGTTGGAATAATATATATATTTGTTGTATCTCCATTTACAGAATCCATATGGAGATGAGTTCTGAATAGCTGAAACTAAATCAGAAATGCAGAAGTGCCTATGATAGCCTCAAAATTCCTATGAAGTAAAATTGTGTGAGGTTTATCCTCGGATTTTTGTGGGAGTATTGATTTTTTAAACTCTGGCAATGTTACGACAGTTTTAGTTTGGAAATACAGTCAGTGACAATGAAATGACTTTAATTTGGTTGGATTTAATTGTGGGAGGAAATGTTTAGGATGTGTGCCTGTATCTTTCTAGGAAAAAAACCCTAATTTTGGAGATCTTTCTGAGCAGGTTTAAAAGCAAAAAATGGAAATATTTTATAACTGGTTTTGATAACTGCATATCAGTAGTGAAAATAAAGCTGCCCTGGGTGAAATGTGTGTCTAATTCATGTCCATTTTCATCAAACTGCAAAGTTACATGTTCAAACTATGCATAGGGAAATGCCAGTACAAAAGATAAGAATTGCTTTTTTGGGGCCAGGAATACCGCGTTTTTTACTACTTCATAGCAGCGTTTCTCATGCAGAAATTCTTGTGTGTTTGTTGCAGTTGGTACCCCTTATTACATGTCTCCGGAGAGAATACACGAAAACGGTTACAACTTCAAGTCTGACATCTGGTCCCTGGGCTGCCTGCTGTACGAGGTAACGCGCCGGAGCGCCGGGCGCGCGGCCCGCTCCGGCCCCTCTCTGCGTTCCGCTGCTTTGTGCAAAAGCTGCTGTTGAGCCCTTTATGTATTTTAAAAATATATTTAGCAATGAGAAAGGTCTTAAGGAATTTCAGCATATAAAATGCTTGGGAGTTACTAGATGCTTGCCTTTTACTAGGATTATTACAAAAAAAATTACAGGACTTTGCTGAGGTTGTGCATAACTGGAGGATTAATAAGTCAATCATGATGGGCACATGGAAAAATTATTTGAGGTATTTTAAAGGGCCTATGTTTTTTATATGATTTCGGTAATACATGAGTTGAGGAGAGTTAGAACTGGCTTGAGCTTCCAACTAATGCTCGCTTAAACTGTGATATACTCTAATATAAGCCTAGTTATCTAGAACTGAAATAAACAATAAATTGGGCTGCTCTGTGCTTTTTACTACCGTCTTGGATTAACTTTCAAAAATAACAGCTTTGTTGCAGAGGCATGAGTATTTTTCTCCTTCCTCTTCCCCTACTAGTTAACTAAAATAGTTTTAAGTTCTGTGTTGGGCAGTCTTAGGGTGCACGTACCCGAGTGTAAAGGACCTTCTGTCCTGAAGGGGGAAAATGATGTAGGGCCAGTTCAAAGGGACTCGTAGTGAAGGTGTGCAGGATAGGAGACCACTGCATCTCCCAAGTCCATGCCATGTGTGAAGGAAACACTGAGCAGTGGTGGGGAAGGCTGCTGGAAGCCGTTTCTTTGCCCTGTAGTGCTGGCAGTGAGATCTTCCCAGTCATCTCCCAGGTAAAAGCTGATATATCCAATGTGCCACCTGCCTAGGTGGAAAAAACAGCCACCTGCCTCAGTGGAACTTGAGCATCTGGGCAACGTTGTCCACTACAAGTTGGTGGCCCTAAATACGGAAGAGGCCAGTAGCTCTATTGCCATTCCGAGGAGTTTGCTGGCCTGTGTCCTGCCTCTTCTCACTCTTTGGGATAATCCATAGGAATTAAGAGTGATACCTGGGTAGCAAGTATTTACAAGTTTAAATCCTCTAGTGAGACCTAATTTTGGGATTCCTTAATACCAACCATGGAAATTGCCATCAATTTCCATGTCCTACTGTATGTGCTTGTGCAAGGAGAAGCCTGGAGACAGCAATTTCACCAGTGTATGAGGGTATTTCAATAGCCTCCCCCTACACCCCTGCTCATTTTCTTGTGTATTGTTTTTATCACAAAAACAATCAAAAACCTTAAATAACTAATTAATATATAAAATCAAGACCGTGTTTTAAGGTTAACACTTCTTCAGTGTTATGGATTCAGATTGCCAAGTGGATCAATATATTTTTCTTCTAATTTTTTTTAGCTTGCTACTTTGCTGCTGCATGCATTACATTAAAACTTTATCTGATTTTTTTTGAACAGTGTGCAAAAATTTAAGCAGCTAAATATCTTTATTCCAGTGATCATAACAGCATCACTAGATACTTTTTCTTTAATGCATTTTAGCAGGATGCTATTGAGGTTGACTTTTTTTTTTCACCTGTACTTGTTGTATGAATAGAACAGTTTTTCTGTGTAGTTAATTTGCTAAATTACCAGCCCTTTAATTTTGAAATTTTACATTTAATTAAAAAAAAGCATAGAAATAAATATACACTTAACATTTTTCTTATTTAAAAAAAAAATCGGAGAACTTGCTTAAGGTTGTGCAAGCCATGCCTGGACATTGGTGTGGTTGTTATCGGTGCTCTTTTGTGCTGGGTGTCTTTCTGTGATACGTGTTATATGCATTACCTGCATTTTAACACATTTTATTGTATTGATTTCATGCTAATGTGTGCTCTGGATTCTCTCCAACTTAATTGGGGAAAAGCTGTGGCATGTTTATCACTTTTCAATGCACGCTTAATTGCCATTAAGCTCTTCTCAGTTATGTTTTAATTAAAGTTTAAACTAATTAGCTATAGCTTATGTTTATTTAAAAATATTATTTCTAACCTATTCTACAGATTATTGTTCAGTGCTTACTGACATGGTCACTGGTATTTTTTTAAAAAACGTATTTTAAAGTCCGCTTTCCAGAGCCTCAGATATTTCCGCAACCTGTAATTAAAAAAAAAAACAGTACTGCGGGAGTTTTTAATTGATATGCAACAAAGTAGACTTTGCTAATTAAAACCAAGATGCTGTGCTTTTGCTACACGGACCTTTACAAGGAAACGTAGGTTTTACACATTTCCTTTTATTGTTCAGCGTAGCAATTGCATCCTTACAGGGTTGTAGGTTGGTGGCTTACAGTTCAAAAAAAAAAAAAAAAAGAGGAGAAGAAGAAGAGGAGGGAGCTGGAGCTGCCACCAGCCCCGCAGACAGACAGTGGGCTCCCGTCCCGCAGACACCCCCGGAATACTAATCAGCAAAGTCAGACCCTGGAGGTCAGGGAGCAAGTCAATCATTCCAGCGATCGTCTCAGTGTGGAGGATCAAATTAGCCTGAAAAATTCAGCTGCTGGGAGGAGAGGGCGAGCAGCTGTCAGGGGCAGCAGCGAGATGCACTAATGAACCAGATGAATAGTGCAAAAGCTTGAAAATAAAAACAGGACAGTTGACATTTTTCATCTGTCAAAGCAGGAGATGCATGAAAATATAGTATTCCTGTTTTAACTCCTTAGGGGACATTCGGAATTTCTTTTAACACTCTGCAGCATTCAAACAAAAGTGCTTTTTAATGAACACCTAGAGTGTGAAATGAGTATCTGTGCATTTATTTGAATTTTTGCAAGCGTACAGACTCTGTAGCTGATTTTGATTTTATTTTTATTCTATTTTTTTGGTCATTAGCCTGCATTTTTTAGCATTCTTTTCAAGGTAGAGCCAGTGGCACGTACATCAAAAAAACGAACATTATTTTGTTAGCACGGTTCTAGGATTTGTGGGGCCAGTGGAGGACAGAATTCAGTAGTATTAATTTGGGAGCTTTAAATTCATTCTTATTTGAAGTTAATACAAAAATTAGTGCTGAACCATTTGAAAGCATTTTATTGGGTATAAAGTAAATAGACGTTAGAATTTTTTTCTCCCCCCCTTTTTTTTTCCCCGTATCATGTCAGTGCTTGGCCACGAAGGAGTTAAAGGCATATCTGGAGGACCACAAGACAGATGAGAGCCATTTTCAGCTTGTCCTGTCCCTGTTGAAGCTCACTGAGTAGCACAGCATGGACCAGCGTGTTTCACACACGCTCTGCCTGTCTGGGGAATGTACACATTGTCCTTCCAAAATCAAACTTATTAGCACATGTAGAAAAGGGTGACTGACTTTGGGGCAGCTCCGCGCTCAAAGCAGCAGTCGTGCTGCTGCGGTTCAAAGCCTCAGAAAGCCTTTGAGCAGAATGGAGAGATTTTGAAATGAATTTTTAGATTTGTAATCCCGCTAACTATAGCATTTGTCTCTACCAGAAATGTCAAGTTGCAACGTTGTCTAGAAATAAATACTATTTTTAGGTTGATCGTTTATTTAATGTTCTCCACCAGATAATTTTTAATACTCATAACTATAATACCCAACTGTATCAGCTGAATTTTGCACTTCTAATGAAGTTTCAGGATGCAACCTCATTTTTTGTTGAAGCATTTTGGAGTAGCATACTGAATCATGAGTATTTTTTGGAAGTATTGATGAACTTGTGTTCCTCACAGCTTTCCTTATTTAAAACAACAACAAAAAAAGGCAATAACAGAATAGCAGAAGTAGGCTGCAAAGTTGCTTTTATCCAGCATTTTCACTATAGGCTATTGCTTTAGATGAACTAATTTTTTTCAGGTAAATGATATACTTTTCATTTTTTCCAAGGGGTATATAGAGAAGTTTTGTGGGTGTGTTTTTATTTTCCTTAGTGGTGCAACCCCCATCCTCACAGCAACAGCTGAAACTATTAATAGAGTACGAGGGAAAACCAGGTGAAATGGTGTCCTGGTGTACAACTGAAATGCTGTGACGTGAGGATGCTGGCAGTACTGCTGTGCCCCTGCAAACTGCTTATATTAATTGCTTCAGACCTAGTGTTTTAGCCCTTTGACCAAACTGAACAGAAGTCATTAAAAGTCCCTTTGACTTACTAGTACACTAGATTTTGTGACAGAACAGGTCTGTTTAAAAGCACAAAGTAAAAGTGTGTTTTCTTTCAAACAGATGGCTGCGCTGCAGAGTCCCTTCTATGGCGATAAAATGAACCTGTACTCCCTGTGCAAGAAGATTGAGCAGTGCGACTACCCGCCCCTGCCCTCGGATCACTACTCAGAGGAAGTAAGGAACGCTGTGCTCACAGGCCAGCATCTTTCTGGGGATAGGCTGGGGCTTTTTCAGGCAAACGAACCAGGGTGATTTCATGCTATTTGAAGATTATCCCCCTAAGCGTTTGCCTGACCTTGCTCCAATGCTTATCTCCAAAAGGCGCTCTCATACAATGTTTTTATCTTTATTTTTTTACTACCACTTGTAGCCTCACACCATTAGCTGCCCAATTTCCTTGCTCTTCCTTGCGAGCCTCGCAAAACGCAGCGTTGCTCCCAGGATGCCCAACGACACGCGTTGCGGGTCGCGGTGGCACGGGGGCTTACGGCCACGGTATGGCTTTCTAACAGCACCACGACGCAGGCTTATGCCCACGATAAACCAGCGCGCCAGCCTCGCTTCTCCAGAGACTGCCATTAAAGTAGAGCTAATGTCGCTCAATAGTAAAAATGAATTGTTAATCCCCATTTGTCCGCATTACGAAGCTGCGATGTGCTGCTCCGTGTGACTGAACAACAGTAGTGATTTCGCAGAAAAGTGGTTTGTGACCATGTTAATCGGAAATTTCAGAGAAATACAGAAAAACATAATACGGATGAATTTGAGCAGTATACTGTGTGTGTGTGTGTAGCCCAACAGCATTTGTTTTAAGCTGGTGCATAATATCTCTTTGCCGTTAAAATGGGGACTGTGTGCGTGTGGGGAAGGGATTACTTTTTTTTTTTTTTTTTTTTTTTTTTTTAACTATAAAGTGAAAGGAAACAAGATAGGAGAAACTAAATATTTTTCTTACCCAATATGACAGGGTAAGGAAATATAAATGCTTGCTGCTTCATGTTCCGAAATGCCAGTTTTGAAATACTTTCCCACTTAGAACAGGGCAAACCGATAGGAGCTGTAAAGCAAATAAGAGGCACTAGTAACCATTTCTAATTGAATTTGGTCTGCAAGAATTAAAGATCAATTTGAAAACATAATAATCGTGATCACTGAAATAATGAAGGCAAGGTGTTGTGCGATTTTTTTTTTTTTTTTTTTTTTTTTTTTTCTCCTAGGATAGGAGGTTGCAATTTCGAATCTTTTTACATTCGAGGGCAGTAATTGGGCTGTTAATAAAACATAACTGCCCTGTGTTTTGTTGTGTTTATGGCGCCAGTTTTTCCCCCTTTATGAAGCCCAAAAGCTGGGCTCGGAAAGGTAATGGGGCGGCTTTGCAGAAGGCGCGATGCTGAGGTGCGAGTAGTTTGTGCCGCGCGGCCCGTGGCGGCTTTGGCGGTTCGTGGTCTCGGCCGTTCCTCGCGGTTCCTCGCGTCAGGCGGCGGCGGCGGTGCTCCCCATTTGCATTCCACATGGCGGCTGCCGAGGCCGCTCCGGGCGGTTGCCATGGCGACGCGGCCTGCGCTCCGCCGGGTGCCCGCGGGGATGCGCCGGGTCCCCTCGGCCCCGTCGCGGTCCGGGAATTGGGTGGGAAGAGGGACGGGGCCGCTGCACCTCCGGTTGGCACAAATCCGCCCTTTCCGAAACAACCGTGTGGGGTTTTGCAACGTAACGAGAGCTGTAATACAACTTACAACTGCGGATGGAGTCTCTTAACAGGAGTAATCCAATGGGTTTTCTGCAGGGTTAATAGACGTTCATTAGTAACTTATTTTCTTCTGAAACACATTTATATTGCCCAAATACACAAGAAATATAGATGTTTTCACTAATTATTTCATCAAAACATTCCTTTTCACTTGTACAAAAAGTGCTGTGCTCAATTTAAAAAGAAAGACCCAGAGAAGCATTATTTGTCATGACAATAACATCCGAAACATTTCATTTCTATATATGTGCACCATATATATGTATCCCATGTAAGGTTTATATATGAAACCTTAAAGCAGGATGGAAGCACGCTCAGTGAGCAGTAAAGTTCAGGGATCCCCAAACAGTAAAACCCACCTTATATTCTGTAGCAATGAATTTGCTGAAAGAATAACCTCACTGAGGATCTGTGTCTTCAGATAAGTGCTTTGATTGCAAAATAGAAGACATGTGTTTTGGGTAAACTCTCTGTATGAATTGGCATTTAAAGATGTATCGTTTTGGAAGTCCCTCAAGACTAACTTTTTATTAATACTTCATGTTTGTGGTGTTCCACATCAACGTGATGGACAGATGTGGCTTAAGACACGCAGAGGGATACCTTTTTTTATTATTATTTTAATACATGCCTTTAATCTGAAATTCTAATTCTGAGAGGTGCTGCCCGTTGCAGTTGCAAGCGGACCTGCTTGAGCAGCACAGTGCCAAGCCGAGGTTTTCCAGGCACTTGACCACTGTGGGGATCTCCATTTCCAAACATGCCTTAGGAAGCCCTGGTGCTCGGACTGAGTGCTTGGCACTTGCTGAAAACCATTCTCATTTAGGACATTTGCCAGCCCTGCCCCAGGCCTTGGGCATTGCTCGCGTTGGCCGCATCAGCAGCACGTGGCTCGTGTCCTGCTGCTTCCATGTCAGGCTGAACTGCAGCCCGAGGACACTGCATGTGCCAAGTGTCCGGCTGCTTCCCGTGATCATGGAAAATTCCCCTGATCATCGAAAGTTTTATAAAGATTAGAGAGGTTGACAAAGACTTCAGATTTATTTAAATTGATATTTCTGGAGGGTATGTGAAGAAATAGGACTAGCGTTAGCATCCAGGATGGTCCCAGTCTCGGTCCAGGAAGATTTCTGTGTTCCTGTGTTAACAGTTATTTTCCTCCTGCATAGAAAAATTACTTGATTTGATCCCAAAGGTTTGCTGTTCAATAACAAGGCTCCAAAGAGCTCCAGGATTTTGAAGTTACTCAGGCATCTGCCCCCTCGTTGCCCTCTGTTTCAGGCATAATCAGCTGTGCTTTCTTGCCCTACAGCAGAAATTCTGGGGATTGGGAGGGGGAGGCAGATTTAGCAGCATCTCCGGTGACCAGCATTTAGATGTTGTTGGCCAAAAGAGGTCTGTGGCCATATTGCTTATTTAATTAAAATATTAGTGCAGGTTCATGAGCAACTGAGCTCACCTCTTGCATTATGTTAAGAGTTTAAGTGCATCAAATGGGTGATTGTCCCTCACTGTTAACGTGTTCTTGTAAATCCTTTCTTCCCTCCAAACAATACCAGCTTGTTAGAGTAAAAACAAAACACACAAACAAACATAAAACACAAAAACCTGCAAAATGCTATTGGTCATAATGCCATGTAGCTTATTTTTCTACCCTAAATATAATAGTAAGAATTACTATGGGCTAAATCCCTATATGCACTTTTGAATATTGGTGCTGTTTTTTCTAAAGCGCCTTCCTAAGAAGTTAGTCTCTATTGCTATTTCTAAAGCTTTGAATATGCTGTAACATTAATAACAAAAGCAGCTCTGGAGAAGACATCGTTTAATGACATTAAACAGTTTGAGTCTGAAAATGACTTTTGGATGGAAAAGTTCAGCTTGGAAAAACAAAACCAGTTAACCACAAGCCAGCACTGGAAAGCCATAAGTACCTATTGGTGGCAAACAAGGTCTCTTGGGCTTTTCACAGATAAATCTCCTGATGATCTAATTTTATTGCACTACCTACAGTTAAGCTATTGACATGCAGCTAATATATATGTTTTTTTTAAAAAAAAAAAAACAACACACACACACACAACAAGAAAACAAACAATTCCTCCCCTCCAGCCCCCAAAACAAACTCTTTGCTAAAAAGAACGAGTGTTGTAGGGATGTAATTTTTGTATTGTATATATGAAATATCTGCACGTTGTATACCATTCAGAAGGTTTGTGTGAGGGCCAGTGCTCAAGGCTTTAGACAGTGGTGTGTAATCTTTCCTTCTTAATTCTTGAATTTTATATTCCAGCACATTTAAATTCTTCTGGAAAAAAATAAGGGGGTGTAGTTATAACTTTAAAAGCATATTAGTCTTTCAATAGAAAGCAGGAAGTGAACTCTGATGGCAAATTTGAACATGCAGTCTGTTGCCTTTGAATAACCGTGGTGATGAGATTGCACTTTTATTTGCAGTAAGTACAGCTTTTTTCAATACCCCTACCTGAGAGTGCTAGGAGGGAGGCTGAACCAGATTTGACACCTTGCCAGGAAAGGCTAGATTGCACGTTTCTCTTTTTTCCTTTTTTTTTTTTTTTTTTTTTTTTTTTTACTTTTAGAAATTTTTGGAGT
>NW_010588666.1:0-16998 GCF_000705375.1 Tinamus guttatus | reverse complement strand
GGGGGTGTGAGGGCCCGCCTCAGGGGCGCCAGCTGTTTCAGGAGGCTGTCCAGCAGGAAGCGCGTTCCACGGCGTGGAGGGCTCGGGAAACGTGCACGGTGCAACCTGGACATGGAAGCTGCCCCCCAGGAAGCCCCCAGCCCGTGGGGAGCTCCGGGGTCAACTGCAGCAACTCCCCTGCCCCGTGGCTGCTCCTGGCAGGTTCGGAGGCAGTGAGGGGTGTCTCAGGGGTGGCTGCTGCTCTCCCTCTGCTCTGCGTGGGCACTGTTAAAGACCCAGTAGACTAGAGTTTTTGCAGAAATGAGGTATTTTCTACTCACAGTGGTTGCTTTTTCCCAGATAAAGCTTTTCTTCAACATGTGTGTTAATTATGTGGCTTTTTTTTTTTTTTTAAGGGAGAAAAAAAATTAAGGGCTTAATCCTATGAACAAGTACTGGAACATAAACTAGAGACTATTTTGTCCAGTATCCCGTCTTTGATAATGGGCAAATGGAAGAACAGGGCCAACATCATGCAGTATTTCAGAAGCGCATAGAATATTTCCCCCAGATACTTGTCCCAAGTTTTAGCAGTTTGAAATTCAGCAGTTTCCCAAGTCAGAGGTGGAATCTTCCTATTAAAAATAACCACCAGTGTGTTCAACTTGCCTGCTTCCTTTTTGCACGTGTTCATGTCGGGGCTCCCAGCAGCAGGAGGATCTGCAGGGTCATTTCACACTGTGTGAGGATTCACTGTCTGTCCCTGGTCATGTCACACAGGACCTTCACTCCTGAGTTTGTGTTTGCCTTGTATTTATCTGTTTACCTTCTCCATACTCATTGCAGCCTTCTAGGCTGAAAAGACCTAGGCTGGGGTTTGAAGTCATGGATGCCTGTAGGACACGGGAATCATCATGGAAATGATGGACACGGGAATCATCATGGAAATGATTTGTTGTGAATATATGTCTGGAATTGTATGTTGAAAGCATTGGAACTTGAATCGCCTTATCTGCTTTTCTAGAGAGCAGCGTGAAAATGCAGAGATTGCAGGAGCATGTTGTTTATGTGCTTGTATAAAACCCATGTGGGGGATGCTGAGAGGGTGTTGGGTTTGCATGTGGGTACGGATGCAGAATTGCTGCGTTGAGCTAATTTCTGCCAATTTCTTACTAACTTGAAGCTGAGAGTACCCAAATGACAGCACTGCTGGCTTCCTGACACGTATTTTCCTTTCCTAGCTGCGGCAATTAGTGAATATGTGCATCAACCCGGACCCCGAGAGGCGACCGGACGTCACGTACGTGTACGACGTCGCGAAGCGCATGCACGCGCACACGGCGAGCAGCTGAGCGGCCGAGGGCACGGCGGCCACGCTCCGGGCTTTCCAGCCTTGCTTTGTGTGTTACAGAAATGTAATTATTTGAAGCTTATTGTCATGCTCTGAATTGTAAACCAGTTTTTTTAAACGCCTTTTTTTTTTTTTTTTTTTTTTTTTTTTTTTTTGCCAAATTGCAGTTTTAAAACAGGTTGCAATATGTAAAGCGTAACTACCGGGAACCACTGTTTTCCATGTAAAGTGAGTTCAAGTGTATTTTTCTTTAATAACAAAATTGTATTCAGTTGGACCTTGGTTCTAAAACACAGTTGCACTTTTGCACATGATAGAGATATTAGGATTATTATTCAGAAACAAATTTCTGAATCTCACAGTTTTATTAAGTTATGAAAAATGAGTTAGCACAGTTAAATTTATTATTTTAATCTTTCTTCTAAAAGGGGGGGTGGTTGTTATAGGAGACTACTGTATTTTATACTGAATTGTAGGTGCAGCTCTTGGCGTGAGAGGAGCCTGATGAGCTGAGCTGTTGCAGGTGTGCCAAGTGTGCTGGGAAAAGAGTTACAGAGAAAAACTCACATGCCGAAATTTCTGTAACATCCCTTTTCTTTCTGTTTTTTCTGGCATAATGCACGTAAAAAGTTTGTTGGAGGTTTTGGGGGAAGGTTTAAGGTGTTAATTCTGCAGTCAGATCGTTTGCAAGAGACTCGTGCAACGCTGCTCTGCAGCAGCAGGAGGCTACGCAGGGAAATGCTGAAGCTACACAGGTGGTTTTTGCAGCAATAAGGAATCAGGGAGGGTAGCACATAGGAGAAGGTCCAGTCTAAAAGATGCAATGCTTAATTTTCAACTTCCCAACTGTTTATGTATATGTCACTGTAGATTACTGTATTTAAAATTAAATGACCTTACAGCACTATATTTAAAATTGAACAATGCTTTTTTGATTTTTTTTTTAATCCACAAATTTTTTGGTATCTTTGTGTACAATAATACAAATGTTTTCTTCCTGAATATTTGATTTTATATACTGTATGTATTCTGAGAAGTAGTTTTATATTTAGCATAAGCAAATATTAGCTTTGCCTTTTAAATGCAAGTTGCCAGTCCGTCATTTGGAAAGTAAATATATATGCAGATTATTTTACTGATACCTTATTAGTGGAAAAGGAAATTCACAATATTTTGGGGAAAGCCTTTTGGATATGTTTTAGTAATATTTTTACTGTTAAGAACAAGAGTTTTTTTTCTTTTTTTTTTTCCTTAAGAATATGCTATAATGGAATTTGAACTGAAATTTATTGAGTTTGAAGACAATTGTTTTGCGAATATACAAACTTTCAGGACAGATTTGAGTGGAACTGCTGAAAAGCTATTAAGGTCAGTTAAATCTTTACATAGGTAAGATGAGATTGAATCAAAGAATCTGCAGTATGTACTTGTATATAAGGACTCTGTATATGGTTAGTCTCTGCACACTTTTTGTTTTGTGTGTGACTTTAATTTTTAAATATAACATAGCAGTGTATAATGAACACAGTACAGCCATGTGTCTTTGTCCTAGACCAATTCTTTTGATTTGACATAATGCTTAAAAAAACAAAACATCCAACTGTGGGTTTATCCAACATCAAGCTCAGTCAGGCTTTTTTTGTTGTTGTTTCTTACTACAAGTAGTAAGGAAATTCTGTTGAATAAAATACATGGGTTTTAAAATTATGAATATACCAGAACCTTTTTTTTCTCCTCTTTTTTTATTTTGGTGACAAAATTGTGTAAAAGGAATCCTTAGTTTTCTATCTGGCTGCTGTATGTACTCAGTTACTCTCTTAAGGTTTCAATGCAGCAACTTATGGGAGTGAAGTATTTAAGAGCCCTGACAGAATGCCTTGGCTTGTGTCCAGCAACCCCTCTCTGTGTCCCTCTGTGTCTCTCTGTCTCATTTCTTTTTTTTTTTTTCCTCCCAACCACTGATTTTCAAAACTGTCGGTTATGTTTTATAATAAAGTCAAATGGGTTTTATTGGAAAAGACAACAGTTGCAGTTCTTGCTTGGCTGCCGGAATTAGCTCTTAATATGCATGTGTACTCAAGCTGGTTGTTTCGGAAACGAAGTTGAACACTTAATCTCTGGAAAAAAAATCCAAACACAACTATACTCTCTGCATCTGTGATTATGTATCAATTATTAGCATTTTTCCTGAAGGAAGCTCAGAACAGTTTCCCTTCCACACTAATGTGTTTGGAAGGGCAGCTCGAGTGTAGGCATCGTGATGAGCGATGAGTTCCTACTCCAGTGTTTAAGCCCTGATGATTAATCTTTTGCTGAGTAAAAGTAGCAGTTGTTCCTATTGAAAAGCAGTCTAAAAGAAGTGGTGCAGATGCCTCTGGTACTGACCCTGGTCCCTGAGCACCCGGCAAGGGCTAACAGAGCTGCCTGGGGACTCCAAGCCATCCCTCAAGTAAGTTACCTTGAACATATGAAAAACTTGTTGTCTGTTACAACGCTTCCATTTCTCCTGTGCTTCTGTAAAGTGTTTTCTTTGCAAAACACCATTCTAATTTTCATGTGCTGATGGTGGCATTTGGCACTATTTATTTTGTGTTTATGGCATTACATGTTTGTTTACTTTAAAATGAATGTTACATTTCTAACATAAATGTCTGCCCAGCTTTTCCTTTTATTTCAGTAGTACTGCAGTATTAACATGCTTCATAAAACAGTGAACTTTATGCTTTGAATGACATCACTTAAAACATTTGTCTTGAGTCTTAAGGGCTCCCCTGGCGTGCAATAGTCTAATAGAACATACAGATATTAAATAAAATGTAAAAATGGTAGTGCTTCTATGATATTTCCTCAACTTTTATTATTACAGATGTATGTGTTACAGTAGATGTTACCTATCTTGTGGACAGTTTGCTGCTTCTAGTAGTTGATTATAGGTGAGTTTTATAGCCTGTCACAGAAGAAAGTATGTTTAAAAAAAAGTTTCACACTATATGTTAAAATTATATTGAAAAAGGCTAGATCTGTGAGTGGTCAGCCCAGTAGAGTTTTTATCTATAATATTTAAAAAGAGAATCTAAAATTATTTTTAAGCAGTATGAAAATAACCTGAAAAGCTTTTTATAAAGGAAAAACACACAAACCTGCATTTCTTGCCCCCTTCCCATGACCCGTGACCCTCGTGTTTTTTATGGGAGTCTGGTAATTCTTAGTGAACCTGTTTTACGTGCAGTGAATAAACAGGGGCTGGCAGGGTGTGTGCATGAAGAACCACTGCCCAGCTCCCTTGGCAAACTTTGTGTTTTACTGTTTTGGCAGCACAGGCTGCTGTGTTTTTTAATCTCTTCTGTACGTTGCAGTGAGGCAGCTACCTGCCCTGTGAGCAGGCAGTAGAAGTCTTGGCTCTATTGCTAACGAGCCCGAATGTGAAAATGGGCAAGAGCGGGATTGGAAGTGTTGGAGAGGCTGGGGGTTGATTCCCGCTTGAAAGAGTGGAATTCCTGACAGAGGCTTGGGAGTGGAGAAGCCAGCCTTGTTAGACCGGAGCTTCTCGGGGCTCTCCAGACAGCACCCAAAGCTGCAGTTTCTTCTCGTGACCCCTCCAGCACTGGCGTCGGGTTCTCGTGGCCGGCACGAGGAGGAGTCGGTGGAGGCCTTTGCTCTGGGTCTGTGGAGACTTCCTTTATTTGGGAAGTTAAGGAGCGGGACAGCAGAGCACAAATCACCACTTTAACAGTCCAAAGCTTTTTCTAGGACCAGCACGTCCCTGCACCACCCAGTGAGTGAGTGTTGGTCTCTGAATATCCGACCTGTAGTTTGGCCTGGATGAACTCCTAACCCTTTGTGCTGAGGTCCTCCAGCAAAAGTGGCAATTTAGGAATACAGGTATTGGCCATGCCTGATTTGATCCTTACGTTTGCAAACATTCCAAACATTCAGTTGTGGATTTATTTTTAAGGTTTTCTTCCAAACTTTACACCTTTTCCTGAACTTTCTTTTAATATTTTCCCTTTCTTATTCACTCCTGCATCCTGCCATTTCTGTTTCCTGCTGCTTGTGCTTCATCCTCTGCTGTCTGTTCCGCAGCCCTCCTGCTTTGACGTCTTCCCTGTCTAGTTTTCCTTCCCGTGACCTTTTCCTAGTGACTGTTGGTTTGCATTGCTGACTACTTTGGGAGTTGACTGCACTCTGCACACTTCTACCTTCTCAAATTTTATTTCTCGTCACCGGTACCTCCTATGTTTTCTGTTTGTTTTGTTCTGGTAACTGCTCTCTTGTCCTTCACTCTTTTTCCAACTCCCTTCTTTGATTTCTAGCTTGAGACAGACTTTCTTGCTGCCTCGATCACTTCCATGACCTTGTCTTCACTAAATACTGTTCTCTTTATTGTCTCTCATTTCTAAATTCCCTCTCTCTGATCACTACCTGCTCTCTCTCTCAGCATATCTGTCTGTCTCTCTCCTCCACCCTGTCACTCACCCCTTTTGGGGTCTCCAGTCTATTAACCTTTCTGACTCCTTTACTCTTGTCTGCTGCCTTCTTCCTTCATTGGTCTCACTTCTTGTGGCTCTGCAATCTTCATTTTCATCTCCATCTTCTCTATGTGTGGTTTCTGTGGTCACTTCTTGCACTGTCCTGTCTCCATTATCCCCCGGACATTTTTTTTTCTTGTAGTTCTGGAATTTTCATTCCTGCCTTTCTGAATAACTCGAGAGCTGCATCGGTGCAGTGCTTTGGGCTCAACTCTTTTTTTAATTTGCCCTCCAAACAAGTTTTTAAACCACTTTTATCCTCACTTTTTTGAGCTTGTTTCCAGGTTCAAATTTCTTTTTACTTGTCCACCTATTTTTTATTCAGGGTTTATCTTCAGACCAAACCTACTATTTCATGGCAATATCTTTCCTTCTATTTAAAAAAATGGTCTGCTTTCTCAGTGCGTGTGTCTGAAGTAGCCTCCCTACCTCTTAGCTGTTCGCTTGTGTCTTTTATTTTTGTGTCATCTTTTGTGTATTCGTCATGCCTTTCCTGGATGACTTCTGCTTCTAAACTTTTCTAATTTCATGTTTTGTCTCTTCATTTCCTTCCCTTGTCACCATGTTCCTACTTTTCCTTTCTTGAAGGGGGTGGCAGCTATTATTTTAAGTGTCTCTCTGATAATATTTGCCCATTAGTCCTCATTGAGCATCTTTTCATATATCCCGTACCCTCCTATTCCTCTCTCCATTTTGTTTCCAAGGTTTGGCTTTAATTTCGATGCCACAAAAATCTAGTACTTCCTTCCCCAGTTTGTTTCTCCCGCGGTTCCATCTCTGGATGGTTTCTTGGGCATCCAGCCACAGTCCTAGACCTGTTGATTCAGAGATCTAGTTTTTGTTCCGAACTTCCTTTTATTTTTGTTCTAACATCTCTGACAATTGTATCTGCCTTTGTGTGTTCCATGGCCACATTTCTATCTTTGACATTTTTTTCCCCTACACCTGCTTATCAAAGTATCAAGTTTTTTATTGTAAGGAGCATCGGATTCCCCTCCTCTTCGCTATCCGTGGTGTTCTTGCTCTTGTCTTGGCTGCCTTTACCTCTCCGTCACTTGGACTTCCTTCCTTCAAGGTATCCAAATGGACAGGACTAAAGTATGGGCTTGGGGCTGTAGCTGTTTTGTGCTCCATGTGCTTGCAGCAGGACTGACCTGGGAAGAGCCACGTGTTTAATTGCTTATTTTATTTGTTTGGCACCTGCAGGGGAGGTGCCTTTCCCTGCGGATGGGCTGCTCGTGGCTACTCGTGGTATTTACATACTTAAACGAGTCTGAGGAGTACAGGATGTGGTATGGACTTTCCACACAGCTCAGAAGCTTGGGAGTTTGGTCTGTAGGATAGTGTGGGTGCCAAACTCAATACGGGTGGCTGTGCGTATGGGCATACCCACATTTAATCACAAATTCATTTATTTGTGTCAGGGTAGCTCTTTCTTTCAGAGGATCAGTTGCCTATTAGAAGACAACAAAATCTCTGAAAGATATCTTCAAGTTTTACTCTTGTGCTTTGTAGTCAATTTGTATAGTGTGCTGATAAGATTGATTTTCTACAACTGCCCTAATGATGCATGGAGGCCTTCAACCGTTTGTCTAATGGAAATGTTCTTTTAATATGGAAATGAAAAGAAACAAGGAACGTTGTGGTCTTCCTGATAGTTCCACTTTTCCACATTTCTACTTTTAAGTTCTAGCACTAGAAAGAGGCCTCAGATGGGACAGGCTTGGCCCCAAGGTAGCGCAGAGACGTTCTGGGAGGCCCTGCTTCCCCTCCACCTTCTCGGTGCTTGTGCTCGGCCTCATCTGCTGGGGAACAGCACAGCCAGGCCTGGCAGACATTTGGAAAATAAGTAGTATCTCGATGCTGTTTTATGCTCTTGTGGTCTTTTCTCAGTGCGAGTAGGAAATTTTTCATTAAAAAAAAGGCTAGGTAGATCTTTGGTACATCGTACAGCCATTTATTACTCATCACGCATTTGGTATTAAAAATGTGTGATTACTGAGCAAAGGAAATTCTGAACTATGCAAAACCTCTTGGTTTGACCTCGAGTGTATAGTACTGAGCACTCCAACTGCCTTCAGTAGTGCTGAAGTAATAAAGATGAGCATTCAGTAATAAAGATGAGCATTAGAGTATTGCATTTTCTGGTAGAAAATGTGGTTGGGAGAGGGGGCAGAAGGAAGCTGGAGGTAATTTACTTGTATTTGGCTGCTGATTGCTTAAGTTGTTGGATCACTGATGTTGGAAGGCACCTCAGAAGAGGTCTCTAGTTGTAACCACCTGCTCAGACAGTGTCAGCACTGAATTCAGGAGGCTCTGAAGCTTCTGCCAATTGCATGTTGAATACCTGCAAAGATAGAGATCCTGCAGCCTTCCTGGGCAACCCGTTGTGACACTTGGATCCTTCAGAGCTTTTTTTTTCTCCTGTGTTTTGTCAGAACCTCCTTGGTTTCAAATTATGACCCATGTTTCTTGCTCTCCTGCCACTCCTCAAATATTCTTTGTTATAAGAAAGGTAAGTCAAATATTGAAATAAACAACGGAGGATTTTTTATTTTCTGAAACAATTGTTAAAGCCAACTGTATATGTTCATCTAGTACTTCTGTCTCCTTTTTGACATGTACACTATGTTCAGTTACTACTTGAGTGTAAAATAAAATTTGGGCAGTAAAACTTGATTTAAAAGTTCTGTGGTTTGTATCATTTCAATAAGAATTGTGTCTTACGAGACAGTTTCCCGAGCCCCAGAACAATTCCTTCAACATACAAAAATATCATTTAGAAGTTGTTAGGCTTTCTTCATTTTGTTCTTGGTTTCTTTTGGCCAACTGCATATTGTTTATGTATAAATATATATGGGGTTTTTTTCATGGTTTTGTCTGGTTTTGCTCTTCCAGTTTTTTAAACGAGAGCTTTTGCAGGGCAGGCATTGCTGTGGACGTGCTGCCAGGTAAGGTGGCTGCTGTTCAGCGGGAGCTGTGAGCTCACGGGTCTGGCTGCAGGACAGGGAAGAGTTCAAGGCATCCGGCCACTGCACAAAAGGGGGGTGATTATTTGGACCATATCACTTTTGTTAGTAAAAAGGGAAAACCTGAGAACGTGTTTATGGTACTAATTCTATTCATAAAGTTGTATTTTGTTTGAAAATGGCTTTCTTTTCCTTCTCTGTGAGTGCTCAAGCTGGTGGCCGTGGTCTCCTGTGCCCAGCAGCAGATGACATCCCTGGGAAATGGAGCATTCTGCTTTTTACAGATGCCCCATTCTTGCCTTCTGTCCTCTTTAAACAGCACTGAGAGCTCTCAATCTGCAAGGTTTTATAAGGACAGCTTAACCCGTTCTGCTACTGAGTGCTCTTAAGGATCGTGGCATATATTTTGCAGTTAATGATCCATGTCTCCTTTAGTCAGATACCTAGACCGGGTATGTGAAGACTTTATTCCTGCGGAAGCCCCCGCTGCCGTTGTAGTTGCCGTCCCCCTTGGTGCGGGAGGCGTCTCCCCGTGCACGCGCCGCGGGCCCTGCGCGGTGCCGCTGCCGTGGCGGGGCGGAAACGGGCACTGCCAGCGGGCAACCCGCACCAGCCCTGCGGAGCTCCCCTGCAGCCCGGGCTGCTCTTCTGCGCCGGGCTCTTCATCTTTCTGTGTGGGGTCATGGAGCTGCCTCTGTCCAAAATAGAGTGTAACTGTGTTTGCTTACACAACAACAGAACTAAGTTCTGTGTAGTCCTAGAACAAAATTTCTTTTCAGAAGGGAAATTCTGAAATTCTTCCATGTTTCTGAAATAAAACCAGTGTTAGAACTCTTCGTAAATTCACAATTTATATAATGATAATTTAAACTATAAATTCCTTCTATTCAACTGTCTAAAGTGTCTCAGCATTGAAATTGCAGTAAAATCAATTGCATTTTTCAGACCTCTCAATAATCGTCCTTACGTTCATTCTTTAGTCCTAGCTAAGTTGAAATGCAATGTTTCATTCCTGACATTTAATCCATGAAAATTCCCTTGGCGTTCTCTTACTCCCTTAAAATAGTTTACGTGTACCCCACAATGACTGTGCTCTGCTGGAGGTAGATCAGAATTATTTTGGTTTGCTACAAGACATGAAGAGTAAACATCCACTTGCCTTGTACGAAAATGCTTCTAAATGATTGTTATATTACAAAAATAATAGCCTGGAGGGTATTTTTGTTTAAAATATGTCTATTTAAAAAAAAAAAGAAAGCTAACATGATGATTGCATGTTGTCTATTTACTAATATGTGTGTTTCTAATTTTTGATGAAACCTGTATTTTTTGATAAAACCTGTATTTTTTTTTTTCAATTTCAATCAAATTGCTGCTTTTGATTGCTGGGGCTGGATGGGCCCCTGGCATTGGCAGGCAGTGGGATGGTGCAGTGCAGGGGGATATGCCACAGTAGCTGGGCATCGCTTGTCATCCTATAGACAAGTGAAGCAGGGGAAATGAGGGAAATAGAATCATAGAATTGTTAAAGTTAGAAGGGACCTCTCGAGGTCATCTAGTCCAACCCCCTGCACACGCAGGGTCACCTAGAGCACGTGGCACAGGACTGTGTCCAAGCGGGTTTGAAGATCTGCAGAGAAGGAGACTCCACAACCTCTCTGGGCAGCCTGTTGCAGTGCTCTGTCACCCTCACTGTTAAAATAAATTTTCCTTAAGTATAATCAATGTTTTGTGGAGCTGTTTAAAAGCACAAATGCACAAATGCCTGGATTTAGCGGGGAACCGATGATCTACTTTGCATAATTTTTGTTTTCTGCAGATCTCCAAGAGCTTCAGGGAACCCGTGGCAAGCTGTCATTGCAGACGCAGCGGAGGAGCTGGGAGGGCAGCTTGTCCGCCTGCTTTCCCTGCGCTGCCCGTGCAGGAAGCTCTTCCCCGGGACCCGCAGCAAGCGGGGCAGGGGCGGGCAGCCTGAGAGCGGGGCCGTGCAGCTGCCTGGGAGCTGCTCTCCCACCTCGTGCCGTGCCCAGCGCGCCCAGGATCTGCCGCAGAGCATCCCCCGGCTGCCAGGGGGCTGCGGCTGCCCGCACTGGTAATGCAGAATTGTGGGTGCTCTGTAATGCTGCTGCTCTACAGTATCTGCAAGTATTTCACCCCACTCTTATTACAGTAGTAATTACAAAAGCCTAACGTGTTCTAGTTTTGCTGTAAAATAGATGTTAATTAGTCATAGCTGGAACCAAGAATATTGCATTTTGGGTTGTAGGTTTGGATCACATTTTTCTTACCATTGTAGACTGTCCTGTGCTTGGGACTGGTGCTGGTTTGGAGACTGGTAAACGCAGTATCCATTGCCACAGGAATTACTTGGTGTTCGTGAAGTCACATATTTTACTTTTTAAAAGTAATCTTCCCCAGAAGCAGCAGATTTTAAGCTAGAATGTTTGGGACAGCCACCATATACAACATTTTATATGTGTGTAAGATAGAGTAATGCTTTAAAAGGGTTTTTAAGGGATATATATATATGTGTGTGTGTATATGTTTTTAAGCGAAATTTGGTTGCAGTTCCCACCACACTCTCAGTGGTGTGGGGGGGTCTTTGAGGCTTGAGTTACTGTTTCAGAAAATTGCTTGCGTGCTGGCAATGGTGGATTTGGTTTATAGCTTGTTTAATGTCAAACCAAAATCCTTGCTGGTTCCATGCAGCTCCGGATCCAACGTCCAGGAAAGCTCTAGCTGTTGTTCTTTGTAGACAGGGAGGAACAGGCGCGTGCTGCTCCCTGATGTGTTCTGCAGGCTTGTGCACGAGGGGAAATGCAGGGGAGGTTTCTCCCTCACCACCCCTCCTCTGCATCTGCCTCGCAGCTGGACAGACTTACCCCTCTAATGAGGCTGTGTAAGACGCAGCCTTTCTATATAGGGGCATATTATGGCTGCTGAAGATTGATGCTAAAAATACTCTCAAAGTAAATGTAAGTAAATGGAGGAGTTCTAAGGTGTCCTTGAAGGAAGCTACGCCTTAAGGATTAGAAAACCCTATGGCCCAGTAAGAAATGAACTTTTGTGGTCTCTTTGTACTGTTGAAGTTTTTTCTGGAAATGAACTCCCACTGTCTAAAATACTATAGCATTTTACAAGTTTGCAAAAGATGAAAATGCTACCAGATGTGAAGTTCAAGGAGCAAGTTAACTACTGTTGTCAGATGGAGCTGCTTTTGCTGTTTGATAACTTCTTCACCTTTCCTTCCTCTGCCTTCTCCCTCTCCTTTTGCTTAGTCCCAGTTAACCATGACTGCTAAAAACTGCTCTTCCCTCCTGCAAATCCTATTGCAGGCGCACAGGGGAGCAGAGAAGTATATGCTTTGTGCAATTAACTGAATGTTTGGTTTGCTAAACTACATTAATAAAATGGATTAGCAAACCATACTGCTTAATTAGCAGTAGCTCACTGTTAAATGCATGTGCAGTAAGAGAAGTAACTGACTTTGACATACTAAAAAATCTGTCAAGGTCACATGCAAAGGGGGGCTGTTATCAGGCAGTCTCCCCTCGGTGCTGTTACAGTACTGCTATTTTTGCCTTAATGCTCTTTTTCATGACGTGGTTCAAGTGTATAAAAGGTTTATGGATTTGAAGCCCATCAGAGGTCATTTCTTCCCATGACTTGTTAATCAGCGCTGCTACTTTCATGTGTGCACCAGGAACTTGCAGGCAACAGTAAGATTAGCAGGAAGCAGACAAAGAGAAAGTGGAGGAAAATAATAGGAGTGGTGGAACTTGCAGGCAACAGTAAGATTAGCGGGAAGCAGACAAAGTGGAGGAAAATAATAGGAGTGGCGAGTCCATGCATCAGGTGAGGGTGGCCCAGTGTTTTTATGGCCTCTTTCATAGATTGCTTCGGCTACTTCTGGGCAACAGTGAATGCAGCATTTTTATCTCTATTCCAGAAGGAAGGATTATTCCAATGGTTCACCTTAGGTTCTGCTGAGAATATTACTTTGATAATGTAATCGCTTTGGAAAAGCTCTCCTTTGATGTCGAGAGCGGTATGGGACTGTTCTTTTGATTAAGAAATACTTACATGCTTGAAAAACCTAATAATAGATAAAAAAAGAAGAAAAGTGGTTGTCGATTGTGCTTTAACAGAGTGTATCTATAGGAGAGATGCAGAATGTGCGTGTATCTATCTCTTGTGGTGCTCTGTTATCTTTCTGTTGGAAGCCCTCACAGTAGGTCTGTCTGTCACCGCCTTGAATAGCTCAGGAGGCTCTCTTTTATTGTTATTTTTCTCCATCATTCCAGGTCTTTTCTCCTTTCTTCTTCCATTGAATATGTGCAGACTGAACAACCTGGCCAGGCTGGTTGTTTTTTTCCCCCTCTTCCCACATCGATGGTCAAAGATGTTACCATGCAGTTACATGCATGATGGTGCAGTGGTACCATGCAAAACGCAGCCTGGTCTATAGTGGGAAAGCAATGGCTACTAGTGGCCAAATATTTAACTTCATCTCCCATCTGCAGTCAGGGCCATTTCAGAGTTTGCGTCACTTGGTGGCAGGACTCCTTAGGCTCCGAGACCCTCTGAGCTCCCCATGGAAAGCCTGGGATAAGGGGAAAGTCGGAGCATTGTCCAAGTGATTGGGAAGCTTGCGAGGCAGTGCAGAAGGTTCTGTTGTTTGACTGTTGATTCCCCAAACACTCACCAGGAGAAGAACCAGACACAAACCTAAATGATCAAGGTGGGAAACCTGTGTGCTTAGGAGACATTTAGCAAATAGCGTGACGACTATGGAGAAATGAGAAGGAGCAGCTGAAGGGCTGCTTCATCATTTACTGGTTTTTATCTATATGAAAACAGAGGGATCTAAAATATGTAGGTCTGAGAGATCACCTATAGCTTCACAGTGCTGGTAGGCGCATGTTCAGCCGTGAGTAGGGATACTCCTGTTGACAGAACTCACTCCCCTGTGAACAGGGGTTCAGATGCCTTTATCTCTGCACACCGAGTTCATTGGAGATGGAAGGAGGTTGAACCGAATCCTTCCTTTGGTGCTCAGAAGTGGAGCCGGTGGCTCGGGCTGGGTGCTGTTGGGTGCGCGGTGTGGAGCGCCGCATCCTGCAGTGTCCTCACGGCCCTGGATACCCCCGTGTGAACTTTCAGGTTTAACAAGGGTATTGAGCAGGTAATGGGGAGGTTGTCAGCAGCTTTTATGGCCGCTACAAGCGTCTTCTCCTTCCCTTCTGCCTCGGCTGGTCCTGAGCTTGGTCGGTCTGTGCAAACCTGCCAGCTCCTCTGAACCGGCAAAGCAGACCTAGATTCCTGGCAGGAGCAAGGACCCTGCCTGGAGCTTGCTCTTTTGGGTGGAAAAAGAGGGTTTCCTGGGCTCGCCTCCTGGAATTAGCAACTGAAGCTTGATAGTTGATGCTATTTGTGCAGCCTTGCTGGGGAGCAGTCTGCAGAACATCAAAACATCATTGGTGAGCAGTACCCTCCAGTTCCCTCCTGCTCCTCTGGGTGCTGAGGTTCTAGCTGTGGCGTTGTGTTTAACTGTATTCGCTGTTTTCTCCGTGCATTCAGGATAACTCTTTTGTTCATTTTGAGCCCACACGCTGACACAGCTCTGCCTTCCTCTCCTTCCCCTTGCACTGTTGTTTAAGCATGCTGTAAACTTACCCGTTCCCTAAAGGCAAGCGCAGCTATCTGAGCAACACTTTGTCAGCATAATACATTTACAGAATGCATATTTATGAACCTTTGAGCCTTTATTGTTCCAGAGGGCAAATAAAAAACATGAAAAGTAGCAATATAGTGTTTCAAAGGTCCCTCAAGGAAAACAAAAGTAGTTGGAAATAAATTTAGGAAAAAAAAAAGTTCTTCCCCAGAACAGGACCTTGAATTAGGACGTACAGAGTATCGGCTGGTTAACGCTGTCCTCTTCCACTGTCTATCCCAGGTGCTCCTAAGATGCGTTATAGGAAATTTAAAACTTGAAAAAAGTGATTTTAAACTTTTTAAAATAGAATAAATGAAGTAGGGAATTAGGCATATATATTGATAAGCCAGGGACTGCTGAAACAGCATGTCGTGCTTGGTGATAGTGAAGTTAATACAGCTTTTAAATGGAAAAAGTCACTTTTCTTAGATGCCTCAAGATCACTGCATTATGTGCTGCAGAAATGGATGAAAGAGGAAGTTGAAAAATCAGTAAAATTCCCCAATTATTATTTTCTTTGACTGCATGATTTTATTAACTTTGTAGTGTACACCTTGACTTCTAAAATGAATGGGTTGCTACCCATTACTGCTGGCAATAAAATAAAGCCAGAGAGCCACTGCCTGCGTGCTTAGATGTGTTCATTAACTCAATTACCAGTAAAAGGCTGTTATTCCACTATTCCTCAATTAGGCAGCCTAAAATTAAAAAGAACGTGGCGTTTTCTCCCTGCACGGACAGTCTCGTATTTCAAAAGGAGAGGTGTGAGTATGACTGCCTGTGGCTCTCCTACAAATATTAACTTTAACTGTGCAGTCAAATTTTGCTAAACTACAATTTGAAGTACTTGAGAAAGGGAAATAGCTCAGCACTAGGAGAAAATAGAGCAAGTTCCAGATGGTCAAAAAGGGCTGCAGCCAATCCAGAGCTGTAGCTCTTCTAGAGCAGCAGAGCTGTTTGGGTGTTTGTTGTGCTTTAAGGATAACAGTTCCCAGTTGTGCTTTCTTCTGAAAAGGCTTAAAAGACACATGAAGTGGAAACTCACCTGGCCTTGATCCCCATTGCTCCTTTTGCCCTCAATTAGGGGAAGGGGTAGGAAACCTTGCAGAATCCCAGTGAAAGGAAAAGTTTGTCCACGGATAAGCCGTAAACTGCTGAAGAACAAATGTTATAATTACTCAGTAACAACTACGTGGTTAATACTCACGCACCACCATGCAGAGATTCAAAAAATTTTAAAGAAAAACAAAAAGATGCATTTTTAATCAGTATAAATCAAGGATGCTTGCAGTGCTGCACTTGCTCTGGCGTGAGGCTTTGCCTTAACCCTCTGCCAACCTCTAAAGGATGTGAGTTTTTTATTTTTTGTTTTGTTTTCTTTTTTAACATACATGTCAAGCGACGCATTAGAAAGCTCTAGCTGAAAGGCTGGTTCCCCAAGTGCCACTTGTGCTTTCTGTCTTCCAGCAAGCTCAGCAGAGCGGCGAAGGTCGGGGTGCCTCGGCCGCGAGGGCCCTCGCGTCAGCTCTCGTTTCAGTGGAAACAGGTACCAGCGTGTCCTGGGGTGCAAGGGAGTGTTAAGGAGGTGAGTGGGCACAAAGAGGGAGCAGAGGGAATGCTGGAGGCATGGGGGGTTATCCCTGCGGAGCGTCTCGCGGGAGGCGCCTCGCTCAAGACCCTTTGCTGTGGCTTGGGCCGGAGGTTCACGTGAGGGGGATGCCCGGGTCCTGTTCTAGTCCAGATTCACGTAGACTCCCTAAAAAAGTAAATAGATGGTTGTCAGGCTTCAATTAAGAGCTCTTAGAGAAGCGGGAGCTCAGTCTCTGCTCGTGCACTTGCTGCTGGTTCTTCCAGGACGGAACCGCATCCTTTTTGAGCAAGAGGGGCTCTTGGAGGAGTGCTCTGGACATATGAAACTTCCTAATACTATGGGAAACATCTAAACCCATAAATATTAATTAATAGAAAACATGAGAGAAAGCTCAGTTTTCTTCTTCCAAGCTCTGGGTGTCTGTTCTAAATGTCTTTTCAGTGTGTGGCGGCGCACACAGATTATTTACACTCCTGGCTCGCCGTGAGGAAGGCTGATGTATGAGGAGATCTGCAAGGTAAAAAAAACATGCACAGAGCACGCTGTCACACTGAACTCTCCTGTACATAACAAAAGTGGCAGGATGCAAATATGAGGCATTCCAGATCAAAGCAGTAAAAATGTGAAGAAATTTTTATCCAAAAAACATACAGTCAGTGATCTTGATGATAAATATTTTAAATCCAGTGAATGGAAAAAAAAACTATAGGAATCTTTCTCTTTCACTAGGAATGTTAGTCATGCTTAAGAGCTTCATATTATTCTAAGTGGTGCTAAGATTGGAGGCCTCTAACACTAAACCAATGGGAATGTGACACAATGTTTATAGATATTTTAAAAATGAAAGGTTTAGCATCCTTGTC
>NW_010588664.1:0-24868 GCF_000705375.1 Tinamus guttatus | reverse complement strand
ACATTGCCAGTTGCGACATTTTCCTGTATAAAAGCTCCCTTAGCTGTCACCAATCACTGCCTTCTTTGAAGAAACAAAGACCAAAGGCAAGAGCAGCAGGTCAGAAAGATGTCACAGATGTCCTTACAGCTGGAGGCCAAGTACAGATATGTATTTAGTGCTGCTGCCAGTTGAAAATCTTCATGGAAGTTCATGGTGCAGCCTCAGAATTCAGCTTCTCAATGGAAGGGTCAGCACACAAAATAACTTTCTCCTAATAAGTCTATACAATACTTTCTGGGAGAACGTGTTAATTAGTCCCTGGTTTATAGAAAATGCATTTATTCACCCCTCTTCTGGAAGTATTTTAGAATTCTCCAAGGGGATGACCAGGTGTGATGCCTGTCCAAAGGCTGTCATAACAAGGGAGGCAAGTTGTAATCATCAAATGGAGCTGATTCTCAAATATCAAAATGCTCAGGTCATATGGAGCCACCTGCTCCTTCTCAAAGACACTAACTTCAGTGTCCACCACTGCTTTCATTAGACCAAGCCTTGGTTTTGCTCAGACATTTAGTGATTCTCACCTGCTTTCTAATGGCCAGCAACAGAAGAGAAGACCATGGCACAAGAGCAATGTTAGAGGAGACATTATCACCAAAAACACTTACTGAAGTCCACAAACATCAACCTCCTTCTTTAAAGGAGCCAGATGCTGTTAAATAGAAGATTCCACAGAACTGCTGGATTAGAGCTGATGTTCCACATTGGCAGGGTTTAAAAACCACACACAAGTGCTCAATGCTACACACCATTCTAATGGAGTTGGTGCAAGAGGGAGAGAGAAAAAGAAACAAAAACATACACAACACTACACACACTGGAATATACAATTACTTGGAAGTAAGACATAACACCAGAATAGCTTCTAGAAAGCTGACTCTTAATTCTAGAATTTCCCACTTCCAAAGTTTCACCTGTGACAACGTATCTAGTGTTTTTTAATATTTTTCAGCCATGGTGATGGAAAGCATGCTCTATGCACAGCAAGATCCAAACTTAAGGAAGACAGGCCACAAGCTGTGCATATTATTCTATATATTTGTGCCTAGTTCAGAGGTCAGCACCTGCCATTGCTGGTCACAGTCAGCCTAGCAGGGATCTCCAGTCTGCTCCACCGCACCAACCCAGCAGCTCCTGGAAAATGCGCTAGGTTCCTGTTACTCCAGAGGAAACACAAGCATGGAAAGGGTGAGGAGGTTACGTTCCTGATGGTTCTGCAGAGATTAAGCACTCGTGTTACTCTCTCTGTTTAACACTGCTGGCCTTCAGACTGCTTTCCATCTTCCCCTCTCTGCTAGCACCACACAGGCTCCAGCGCCCCGGCTCTCAGCATCGCTTTGCAGAAGTAGCTTCCAAAAGCAGCCTTCAAAGAAACATCTCAAGTTCAAATGCGGGAACTACAGTTAAATCCCCACAAGACCCACAGGGGATGGGAGGCACCAAAAAACAACCCCCCCTCACTGCTACCACCTTTTACCTCGTCCAGGACCTCACAAAGTTCTCCTGGTTGAGGGCACTTCTCATTTTGGAGTCTTCACCCGGCAAGCAACCAAACCTATCAACACACACGGTTTGTGTGCACAGAGCAAAGAGAGCATTAACAAGCCAGACCAGAGCCCAGGGTATCTGCATGACCTCTCCCTTAGCTGGGCGACACAGTTGGTGGATGCACCATACACATCACTTCCCAGAGCACAGCAGGCTGAGTTGGGTCAGGATGTACCGGATGCACCGAGATACACTGCAACATGAATGTGCAGTTCCTGGGAAAGCCTTCCCAGTCCCATAAGCATGGCCAGGAGACATGTAGGCATCTGCGGAGGCTTAAGGGTTAACGCCTGGGAATGAGACGTCCTGGAAAAGAGCCCCCATTTTTATTGCTGCAGCCTCACACTGCAAAAAACACTCACTATAGCCCTTGCAAGCAAACGCCTTGCCCTTCACCAGGGTTACACACCACACGGAGCACAGCAGGACTGTGGTAAAGGGAAGAAGTTCATCCTTGTATTTTTACACTACTGTGTCAGATACCGGCTTCCCGCTCATGTGGCCAGCTCCATGACAGCTCTTTGCAGGCTGCCCCGGGAGGCAAGCGGGGGACACGATAAGGCAGCGCTGGCAGCCACGCTCTGCTCCGACTCAGCCACTGCTGACATTTGGGCTTGGCAGGGCTCAAGTTTCCCTCTAGCAAGACATGGGCTGACTAGGCCACAGCCAATATTGCTCGGAGGCCACCAATTACGCAGGAGGGAGGAGAGGCGAGGAATGTGCCCGGCAGAGCTGCAGCGTGGGCAACCTCCACCGCACATGCAGCCATCTGCGCCTTGCAGGAGCCTCACACCCGCCCTGTGTTTCGGCTCATCCTCCTTATTCTTTTTGCTTTATTTTGTCCCATTGCAAGAGGCTGAGCTTCCTGTTGCTGTCCTGGCTCACGTTGCAACTGGAGATGAGTGGAAGATTTTTCCAAGACCAGCATAGAGTTTCCTGACCCAGGTTGGGCTGGGTGCAACACGACCAGCAGCATAAAGGGAAATACTTTATGCAAAGCAGGGTTTCGACAGCGAGATGGTCTTGGGAAGGTCTGCAAAGCACTCCAAGCTTTATGTTCCATTATTTTGGCCCCATCCAGACATGTTGCTCCTCCAGAGATTTCAAGCAGTCCACAAGAAGATAGAGGAAGAGCAGCGTATATACTATAAATGCTAGAAATAGGGGTGGTCATTCAATGCATCACCTGTTCCTGACGTGAAAATGAAAATCCTCCTCTACACAGTTTAAAAGATACAACACAAAACTTGGAGTAAATTGACCTATATTTTGCACCAAAACCTTTCATGCCTGTCATGTTCCCATAACTCTCCCACCTCCTAACACTGCTGTTCCTAAGACCCCACTTGTTGCGCATGCTGGTGGGTCACTGAAACGTGCAGAGCTGGTTGTGTAACTCACCTGAAAACTAAGCCGAGCGGCAACATAAAAGCATCTCTTGGATAATGATAAACATATACGAACTGTGGAGTCCCACCAGCAGGTATGTACTCATTTAAAAACCTTTACAGTGGCCCTGTTCCAGTGAAATGGGTGGAAAAACTCCCATCAATTTCAAGTCACTCATGCCGTGCAAGAAATGCCACCTTTCTGAGCACAGTGAACACCCAAGACCCCTGTATGCTCTGTGAACATCATCTGGGCTTTCTCAGAGGCAGCTCTGACCGCGCTAACATGGACTGATGATATATATGAGCAGTCTGACCTCAGCAGTTCCCCCAAGGAGAGCTATAAGCAGCTACCGTGTCCATTAAGGGTGTTTTAGAGGGCTAAAACGCAGGTCTTGCCTCTTTTCAATCACCCCAAAGAGCCTCTGCTGGTCGAGAAAGTGCCAGGGCATCTCATGATCTCCACCTGATGCTCTATTAGGCTGAAGGCAACAACCTAAGGACATTGAGGCCTTCTCTAGGATATTCATCAGGGACTCATTCTGGTTGACAAGAATCCATAGGTGGTGGTTGAGCAGATGGCAGCTCAGGTATAACCAGCTCACATAGGTGTTGCAGACAGTTATGGTCCGGCGGCCGGAAGATATCGTGCTGTACGGAAAGATAGGGCCCCTAATAGCCAATAGTGTTTAGTCTATGGTGTAAGCAGACGGATGTGACGTTGTAAACCTAGCTATATAACACCTTGTTACCCATCAATAAACGCCATTTGCCGTCCACCACATTGGTGTCAACTAGCTGATGGCCCGAGTGGCTTGGGGGGGGTCGCCATGCTGTCCCTGAACCAGGTCGCTGCAGCCGTTTGAACTGCAACACATAGGCTGCCTGAGAATGCTGAGCAAGTCTAAAGACTAAGCCTAAATACAATCCAGAGAGAAGTGAGTTGCCTCGTTGCTCAAAGAAGCAGTTTTGCCCAGGTCATACCACTGAAAGCTCAAGCCACCACAGAAGAGTAAAGATACCTCCCCAACAAGTATCACTGTCACTTTGAAGGTTCATGCCCAAGGGGATGACATTGTCCATGCAGTATAGAGATTAATACCAAAGGCTGAGTTCTAAATATGATTAAATTACTTGACTTTAGACTAGACACTGATGATTTTTAGTCCAGTGGCAAGATAACTGCAGATCCAACTCTGGATAGTGGCAGATACGTAACTGTCTCACAAGAACAAGAAAGGCAAAACTTTCCCCTCGCTTTGGGCAGGAGGGGTCCAGGCTTTGGTATCCATGTTTTTCTTGCAGTCCCTTGGGAGATGGCCACCAGGACAACAGGGATATGGACAACCTTGCATCCCAAGGGACACACACACAGTACAACCACTATCTCCACCATCTCCCTGGAGGGCAAGCAAGCAAGGTGGCCCCGTTGTTGACTATCTGTCCTTTAAAACTATAGATAAGTTTCTTTTACTCTCAAACTGCAGTCACACTGCATAGCCTTAGGGCTAACATTGGATGACACTTACCACATTCAGCAATTTAGACTCTCATGTACATGTAATTTGTGCTTCCACTCAGGTACCAAGCTGAAGGTGAATAGAGGGATCTCCTTTAATCCTTCTCAGCACAGAGAACATTTCCAAGACGTCTGAAAGAGCCAACAGTGTCTCAGCTCACACAGTGCAGGGCCATCAAGCTGTCAGCACTGCATTAACAGGCTGGGAGCCTTTGATTGGACATCTAACAAGCTACTCAAACTGATGAAAACATTTTTAGAAATACAGTCACTATCATAGAAACATAATTTTCCCTTGAAAATGCTCACACTTTGCTTTCCAGGTCAGAGCTTCCATGAATTTAAAAGAACAGGGAACATTCCAGCTGCAAGTCCCCTAGTAGTGGAGCAGATATCAATAACTTCAAGATTTTTATGGCTGCTGTTAACTTAAAAGACTTAATTTACAACAAATTTACACACACTTCAAAAGCCTGCCAGACCAACCCTCACACTGGCCTTGCTGAGCTCACAAGTTTACATAAGGAATAAAACTTCTGCATAGGACAAATAGCTTAGACACTTCACAAACATAGCACACACCAAAACAACCTTCTCTTACCTCACTCAGACACAGAGGTTTTGCAGCACAAAGAGGTACAGAATCTAAAGCACAAGATCAAGGTGAAGCAAGAAATAAGATAGGCCCACAATCACAAAGCTGCCCCCAGCCTTTTAGCACGCGCACACGCGCACACACGCACACACGCGCACACACACACAACTGCCATATCCCCCTTCTTGGGGGCAGAGGCTCCAGACCTCTAATTACCTACTTTGCTCTCTGGAGCCCTTTCATTATCACAAGCAGATCAGTAGCTGCTGCTCCACTTTGTAAGGCTGCATATGGCTCATCTGAACATCAGGTGCTCATCACACCATGGCCTTCTCCATGTGGTGGGCAAGAGCTAGGAGGGAGAAGATTTGCAATTCAGCCCTTGGCATCTCCATTGAGTTAGAAGATGGACCAGGACAGCGATGAAGAGAGAAAGGAATGGTTTGAAGCTCCAAAGAACATCTTTTTTTCTGATGCAATTTGCTTTTCAAATCTCCCTTACTTATTGCTGTGCAGATGTTCCTCAGATCCATGAGTGGGGGATATGAGAGAATGACAGGGGCCCACGTACAACTTCAAACCAAATCACAGAATCTCCTAACACATAAAAACCCTGCTTCTAGCAACAGGCCTTGAGAATTAGGCTGGGGTATAATGATGATTTCACCAAATCTGCAATAATCTCCTGGAGAGGCTCATTCCAACACCGGCACATCTAGCGATCTTTCTAGCTTGAGCTGTCTCAGAAGGCTGTGCTGCCTAATTGCACCAGTGTCTGAGCAACCTGGGAACAAGGGGAGAAAAGGGAATTAAAGGAAGAAAAAAAGAGAACATCCCTACATGGGAGGAGCCCCGAGATAATTCTCCTCTATCACATGTGCACTGGTGGAGTCACTGACTCTACTCTTGTCTCCCCAGGACAGAGTCACAATGAAATTCTTCACATCTCACAAGCTGGTAACTTAGACTGGAATTACACTGGTGGTAGCAACATATTGCAAATTCCTTGGGTGTGATTGGCTCTGAAATGACTCTGTGTCTATTTTTAGGCTTTTCCCATAGCCCTCCACCTCCTCCCTCCCTCTATGGTACTATGCAGAGCAGAAATAACCTTTTCTTAGGAAAAGGAACCCTTTCTTAGGAAAAGGTTATTTCTCCATTTTCTCAGCTCAGTTTTCATGAGAAATACTATCTGCTATAAAACCCAGACCAGCAATCACATATGTATTTCACAGCCTCCACATCTGTATTGGCCTTCCCACCAGCAGCAAAACACAACTGCTAATTTGTAATCCAAAAATCAGGGCATCAGGTAAGTCTGCCCCATCAGAGCTCCCTGCTTTTTTCCCATCTCTCTCCTATATGACTGCTTAGGGCTAAGGTTTAATAAGGTCATTTTCTGGATAAAGGAAAGACATAATCTGCTCTCTTCATCTTCAGTCAGGTTCATCACTTCGTTCATCATCTTGTTGAATGAGTCCTCTCCAATTGTGGTTGGAATCCACTCCGTAAAACTGCAAATGCAATATCTAATTCACTGGAAATTCACTGTAGGGTTTGAACTGGTGTATCAGCACCTGCCTATTTGAAACTCACTAAAGGAAAAAGTTGGACCTGAAATTTTGGGTAATTCAGATTCAAAGTTAACCGGGCCCAGAGCTGTAAGGCGTCTAAAATGCACCTCCCTGCGGTAGAAAGTTGAACTACATTTATGAGCAAATTTAGAAAGCTTTCCAAGTATAGTGAATACCTTCTACAAGTGTTTTCTCTTCTCATATATTTCAGAAAAAAAATAGCATTTTCCTTATATTGTATAATACAGCTTACTCATAAAAAATAAAGAATAGTCCTGAACCTGAATATAACGTACAAACTTGGGACACCCGACAAATAAGTTTTCCCCTTAAATCTTCCTTATCTTCTGCTCCTTCTAGGACACTGTTTAATTTCTCCAATACAAACTAGCGTCAGCAAGTTTTCTTCATTTCCTAAAGTGTAATATTAATTCTACAACTACTATTGTATATGTTATATATAGCTGGGAAACAGGAGAACATACCTTGGAATGATGTATAAGTAAAGAGAGGTAACTAGCAGGATGTGCAATCATCTGTGCTGATAACATTAATAAGCTGCCTGGAAAAAAGAAGTGAACATCATGATGCTTTTTGCAGAAAATACATAATTATTCAGGATGATCAAATTCAGCTGTCATGGCTGGAATTAAAGGCACATCTCGAAACACCGAGTAATAAAGAGGGAAAATAAAATGTTGGGTGCAAAATAAAGTGTATGAAGGGGCCTATTATTTACTGTACCTACACTGTGATGAGCTCTGAAAAAAAACGTTGCTCCTCAGGGAAGAGGTCTTGCAAAAACTGAACAGATCTCTGAAAATATTAAATACGCTGTGTCTGCAGGAAATTCAAGAAAGAGGGATCAGCACACTTCAACTAATTCTAACAGTACTTGCTATATCCTGAATTTCCTGCAAAGCTGGACAGTCTGGTTTTGAATGACCTCTTTCACAATCCTCACAGCTTGTGCCAGCAGAGTGGCAGGAACAAGCTGCAGTGAAACAGTATTTTGGTGGGAATAGAGGATAAGAAAAAAAAAATCATAGTGCAGATTAAGTCTTTGCTACTATTCTAGCCCACAAAGCACAGGACAGGCTATGGGAAATGTTAGGTGACCCAAGAGATAAGGACAATACTGTAAGAAGTTAAGAAATGAGTGGCAGCACTAGTTGCGTACAGCACTAGTTGCATGCAGCGCACTCTGCCTTGGAAGGCTCACAGATTTCTCAGTTCTCCACAAATTACCTAGTAAACACCAGTTACTCCTCAGCCAGGAAAAGCAGCATCTCAAAAAACAATTATTGACTAACAATTCTCACAGTAATTCGTGTTTTTAAGAAAACCAGCAGGCTCTTTTTTTTTTTTTTTTAACTTCCATGTATTGTTCTTTTGAAGGCACAATGGAAAATTTAGTTTTCTCACGTTTTCTTTCCCCCTGCAAAGCAGCAGGGTACAAGTTACAATGTACATAATCTACCATTATTTGTAGATTATGAATCTACAATCAGTGCATATTTCGGAAGGTCTACAATTAAATTTTCACCTTTCTTGATGGCAAAAGAGGTACATGTATCAGGCAGCAGAAGTAGTTGAGAGAAGAAAAGTTAAAGCAATACTTGCTTAAAAAGCTATACTGCTATTTTAAGGCAGGCTTGGTGAAAGATTGACAGGCATTTTCCTCAGGAAATTAAAAGATTTTTGCCTACAGAAATACATTAACATTGATTGAAAAGAGGTTTTTAGAAACTATTTCATCAGTGTAAGGTTATATTGGCTTTACACTTTATTTGGTTAGAGAAACAAAGTTTTCTTTTTCAGAAGTCAGACTTCTCAGCCATTCCTTCACCTTGCAGGAATGGCACCAAATGAAGGGGAGGTAGTGAGGCTTTATCTTCACAACAGGAATCTTTTTGGGGGGAGGAATTACAAATCTGTGCACCACTGAAGTCTCCAGAACCTCTCAGGCTGTGTTCTCAATGACGACAGCGATGCCTTGTCCACCTCCAATGCAAGCTGACCCAACTGCGTATTTCCCACCACGACGCCTACACAGAAAAAGTAACAGCAAAAGTGAACTGTGTTTATAAGACCATAGCAGAGCTACTTCCCTTTCATAAAATCATGAGATATCAACTATTCAAATGTACAGTTAAAGATGGGGTTTCAAAATACGTAAAATCTTCATTTTTTGAGGAAGTATTATAAAGCCTGAACTGACGTTGAAATATTTCTGTAGAAAAACTGTGTACACACCTTAATTCATAAACCAGATGAGCTGTGATCCGTGATCCTGAAGCACCCAAAGGATGACCAATTGCAATGGCACCTCCGTTGACATTAGTTTTTTCTGAGTCAAGGCCCAAGACTTTTTCAACTGCCAGGTACTGGGGCGCAAATGCCTTATTCACCTAAAACACCATGGAAATGACGCAACTGTTTATGCTTGATTTTCAACAGTAGCTTTCGGCAGCATGTTTGCATACAAGGATGAATGAGGTGCACTTCTGGATGTTTTAAGTAAAAAATACTAAATCCTGTGTTTTTAAAAGTGTATTCAGACATGTAAAAACTGCCACTCCAACTCACTGTAAGTTCAAATCCTCGACACAGTGCGAATATGCAGCGTATTTTATAGAAAAGGTGTGATATATTCTGATGCAGTGTGTTTGTGAAGAGCCTACTTTTCTAGTGAAAAAATGGCATTGTTCACAAATGGAGTGTTTCGACTAACTTAAAACACTAACAATCCAGCCAACAGAGTAACCATATGTCACCTGAGGATACTTTCTGTTTTGCTATCAAATGATTTTCAGTTTCCATGTGCCTCATATCTTTGTGCTGCCCATGCAACTGCATGGAAGAAATCAGCTGAACAGAGGGCAGGGATGCAAGTCAGGACAAGCAAGCTCTGGGCATGCAGAAACACCCACCTCGTGATGACAGGCTGCACATTGCAAGGGGAATGTTCCTGCTCAAAAGGCCAACAGTAGCCTCCCTGTTCCTGTTAACCTCCTTACCTCCACTAAATCCATGTCCTTCAGGGTCAGTCCTGCCTTCTTCAGGACTTCAGTAATTGCAGGTACAGGGCCTATTTGGGAAATGTATGCACAATTAATAAAAAAAGGAAAAGGCTTTGAAAAATGTCATTCATAGCATAGCCTCATACCTAGCTCATAACCCCTAACTGCACCAATGAATTCTGGATATGCCGATCACCTGCTTTATTAGGTGGGAAGAAAACTCCTACATCGCTCTCATCTTCCTCCACACAGTGACAGGGAGATTAGAAGTGTCATTATTGCTGCACAGCTAGGTTGGTAAACGCATAACTTTCAAATCAAGAGGACTGACAGTCACTAAAACGATCTCAAGACTCTTCTGAGGTATTCTCCTCTCCAAGAGTCTGCCTCAGCCTCTACCACTTGCTACCTCCAGATAAACAAAATAAAAACAAAAAGGCAGGATTTCTGAAGATTGGTGGAGTATGTTTACCTTATGGGGATTACTGATTTGGTGTTTTAAATACAACTTACCCATAAGTCTTTTAGTTAAAAAATAAACAAATAAATTCCTTTGACCCAGATCAAACCAACCATCTGAAATCACTAACGTTTTTGGATAATATTACTGAGTTGGGTAATAAAGTTATTCTCTGGAAGAAAGCCGATATCTGCAAATTTATCTAATTCACTAGGGGAGTTCATTCTCAAAGCAGAGCTACCTAATGAAAGAGACACTTAAAGAGAAATTGAAAGGGCTACTTAACTATTCACCTGCAGGACAAAGATATCATGATGTTAGATAGGAGCTAATCATAAAACAAATGAATCGCAGAATGGCTGAGGTTGGAAGGGACTTCTAGAGAACGTCTAGTCCAACCCCCCCTGCTCAAGCAAGGAATGAAAACAATTCTAAAATGCTATTCAAGCATCTCAGTACCCAAAATGGTGCTGATAACTCAAAAATGAAAAGAATAAAAACAAGGAAGTGACCAAAGAGACAGGAAATGCTTTAGGTGTCCCTGCTGGAGCAGGGGGAGCTGGACTAGGCAATCTCTAGAGGGCCCTTCCAACCTCAACCATTCTGTGATTCTGTGAAAATTTGAGAGATGAAAGGGCCCAGTTCAAAGTTCAGTGGATCATTAGAAAGATACAGGCTTAACACTAGACCCTTTATGTATCTTGTTATATACTAATTTGCGCACACCTGTATGTGTGACAGTAATGACAGGATCTCATATAGAAAATATACAGACCATTAAGGAGACTTTTTAAGCTAATGAATTCTCTCACCAGAAACCGTGAGGAAGGACTCCCTAAAACTATCCATATGTGACAGGGCAGTTGCTCACTCTAAACTCCTCTGTTCTCAGATCCATTTTGGCCATGTCTATGAATCTCATTTGGGCTCTTTGAGTAGCTGCAGACAAGCTGTGGTGTTTAAGAATTGCGATACTAACCATTTCTCCATGTGGTTTATGAAGTTTTTAAACAGGCTAAAAGAGTTGCCTGACCTGGGAAGAATGGGCTAGTTTGGAACGCACAACAGAAGCATGAAATCTGGGGAGAAAAACCCTTTCTCTACATTTGCTTGAAGAGCTGGGTTAGTAGGATTGGCTGAACAAGAAAGCAAATCTGACAAAGCTTCATTTGCATTTCCACAGCCACATGAAACCAGTCAACAATCGCTTCTCTGGCAGAAGAGAAAAGAAATGCTGGCATACAATGCTGTCTACAAACTGAAAATAGGGCAAAAATCCTGGGGTATCTGGACCAGCTTTGAGGGTTCATTTGCACTTAACAGCTTGATTAGAAAGCATAAAATACGGGGCTAATGAAAAAAGCAGTTGATTCTCCAAAATAACACCTCAAGTTGTTTACTGGAATCCATTCTTTGCTGCACAACTGAGTAGCAGTTGAAAGGGATGCACATAGTCAGTACTCTCACAGCAAGAAGTGAGAAAGACAACTCAAAGTTATACATATATAATGGGATTTAAAGCTTCAGGAAAACTCAGGTAAATTGCAGGAGAAAATAGTCTTTAAAAACATTGGAAGAGCCCCAATTCTTTGACTTACTGAGTAACACAGAGGGTAAGGAAAAAAATGGTGCATGGCAGAGAGGATAGGTCAGTAACTCAGTGTTAACACCTACAGGTCAGGCATTGCACATATCCTATACGCCAAATTACGTAGTGCCCTGTGGTAAAAATCACACTAATAAGAGTGAGATGGACAGTGTCTCTGAAGTAATTCTCTGTCAGTGTGGAAGAATTGTTTGTGGAAGAATTGTTTGAAAGCAGGAACTGAGAGGAAAACTAGGGCCTAACCAAAGTTTTGGCATAACAAAAGCTTGCTTGGGGTGATACACAGTTGCCACTTCCAGGATGGTTGGTATGCAAGGACTCTGCTCCTCCACAGTTCCCTAGGCAACACAATCTGCCCTCCTCGCAGCTGCAAAGGGGAGTAATGGAGGATGGAGCAGAGTGAAGACACTGCAGCCAAACTCTGTTGCACTCCCTGTGCTGGGCCGCTGATAAGCCGCACAGTGGCTGTCCAATGGGAGATATACGATAACATGTCCGGGGCTGAGCCAGCAAAGGTGGCAAATCACTCCTTTCAGATGAACTTTGCTTGAACTTTGCTCATTATAATGTGAAAACCACACCTCCATTTAAATGAAAGCGAGAAACTTTTTCACCAATCAATAACAATATTAAGTATGACTCTAGTCACTCAAGCTCCACCTGAATGTAAAGAAAAGTATAAAAGGTGAACTAAGGATGTAAAGTTCGGAGGGAAGAAACCATCGTAACTCCTGGGTCAGTCGACAGGCTGAGCCCCCTCCTCTCCCCTCAGGTTGGGACGCTGCCTGAGGAGACTAAGAAGTGAGGGAGGAAGAATCCATCGTAACTCTTGGATCAGTTGACAGGCTGATCCCCCTTTCCTCCCCTCAGACTGGCGCGCTGCCTGAGGAGACTCGAGACTGAGAGCCCTCTCCCATCTTCTGGGGTGAGTGATGATTGCACATTTGTACATCAGAGCTAGCTAAAACCCCACGCTGTAGTAGAGAATTTCCTGTACTGACATCCGAAACCTGCTTTGTAAATGTTGCATTTGAATAAATCATACTGTTTGTGAACTCGACTACTTGTTTGGGGGGAGGCGATCAGACCTACAGTTGACAGACTGTTCGTGAATCCGATACTGCCAGAGTTGAGCTTATAGTTGATCACACTATTTGGGAACTCGATTTGCTCCTAGGAAGGTGATCGGACCTATGGTCCACCGACTGTTTGTGAATCCGATATTGATTTGATATCTCCTTCCCTCCACCACCACCACTACCGCTACGGCTTTCAAACTGCAACATTGCACACAGAGCTACCAGACTCAGCACACTGTGGCCTCCCTTTCTTTCCCTTATAATGCTCAACACAAGAATACTTCACAAAAAAATTTCAGCTTACCAATGCCCATTATGTTAGGGTCACAGCCAGATGCATGATAAGCTACTATCCTTGCCAGTGGAGTGAGACTGTGCTTTTTAAGTGCTGATTCACTGGCAATGATGATTGCTCCACTGCCATCACACACACCCTTGGAATAAAAGAGAAAAGCATTCTTAGTGGAAAAAGCACTTTAAACTAAGTATGCTCCTCTTAAAATGGAATCAAGCAGTTGTTATTAATTTTTAATACGCAGCTGTATTATTTTATTAAGAAAACAATCCATAAACTTCTCCTACTCTGTGGACTGTGAAACAAAGGTAAGTACAGATGTTTACTTAATTTAAATATTTTAGAAAAGTAAACCACTTTTTTTCCTACTAAAGTCTCCCTTGCACTGGAAACATCATTTGGTAGACTTGCAAAGACACTGCTGATATTGAATAATGTACATGTTTTAAAATTAAAAGTCAGTTTTCAGACACCAGTTCTTAGTGGGGCTACCAGCTATTTTAGGCAGGCATTCAGACTATAACCCCAAACCCATCAATTAACTGATTAAGATAATGCTTGTAAAGGGAACAGCCCCTACTGACATGCTGCTAAACTCCTGGTCTACCCTAAGTAGGAGAAAAATGTGTTTAGGACCACAGGGGATACTAGCTGTGGTACAAAGCTGAGCAGCAATATGCCCAGGAAACACATAAGTGATTTGTAAAGTGAATGTTCAGTAACCCCTAAAGGAAAGAATAGCTAATTCCAGCAGAGTCCTACACAGCCACAGCAGACATCAATTACATATATATTCAAAGCTGATGAAAAAAAATGTGGATGTCTTGACAAAAGGACAGTGACACTACAAAGTATTTTAGGACACAGGAGCAGGCTGAAGGATCCCTCAGCATCCAGGGGCTGGAATAGTCATCCAGGGGCAAGCTGTGTGCTGCAATTCAGTGGCAAAATTAGGAAGCACTCCTGGCAAAAGACAACTCTGACAGCTAGAAATTGCTCAGGAAGGGAGAAGTACACTAATAACAAGCCTGGAGAACCTCAGAGGTGACACCTTGCAATCCAAGACTTCGACGTACTCACTGAAGCATTTCCAGCAGTGACTGTTCCATCCTTCTTAAAGACAGTTGGGAGTTTTGCCAGTTGTTCCAGTGTAGTCTGGGGCTGTGGGTGCTCATCCTTTTGCATGCTTTCTTTCCCTTTTTTTGTTTTCACTTCAATTGGTGCCATCTCCTCATTGAAGTAACCAGCATCGGAAGCTATGACCACAAAAAGGAAAGTAAAAGACTTGTGATAAAAATAGTAGTGGATGATTGCCCAGAATCTCATTTTCATGTATACACAAGTTTCCCTCTACTTGAACCAGGAGTTCAGGAACAGTTCTTTTCATACTTCTATTATTTTGTTTAAAAAGACTATTATTTGGGGTTTTACAGTTTGTTTTTTTAGAAACTGGGTATAAGCCATATGAAACCACTCTGAAAATTATCTGAAAAAAATCTCTAATATTACAGTGCTATTTCAGGTTTAAATAACTGACATTTTTTTAACCACTAGATTTATATTTGCTACAAACCTCTGTGATTTTGTTTTATTCTATTATTCTGTCACTTATCAAAGGGCCAAAAAGGTACAAATTTCACTTGGACAGGAAGAGCGAAAAAATACTGAGCCACATCTTCTCTACTGATAACTGGCATAAGCTACTGTACATCAGCTAAAAATCCAGGCCTAGCTGCTCCTCCAAAGGCTTTGGCATTCCAAGTCAGAATCTTAGCATAGGAATCAGCTGCCTAAACAGCCTGGGACAATTCAAGATACTGCAGGTATTTAAGATGCCCATAAGAGGCAGCAAGTTTAAATGGTAAAAATTACATGCAAAAAAAAGAAAGAAGCAAAAGCTTCCTTTTCTTGGCAGGAATTAGTTATCAAGATCAGCAGGGGAAGCCACAGATTTGTAGGTGATTAATAAAAGTTACAAGTGGCACTATTGTATCCACTGAAAAAATATAAAATCTACCTTGAAGAGCAGCAGCCATTAAAAAGCACTCATAATCTAAAAGTATACTTAGATCCTTGCATCTTATAAACATGGAAGTCCCAGGAAGGCACTAGGTGTTCTACTGGTTTATGGCCAGTAAACCATACTGTTTATGTCGCCATAATTTAATGATGCCTCTGAATTATGGCTTTATCCGTAGAAACCATCCATGTTTAAAGACAAGGTCCCAGCCAAATAACTCAAACCAAAATACACTTATGTTTTCAACAGAAAGGCTTCAAAGTCAATCACTTGTCTGCTGCGTTTATAACATTCTTGTAAACAAATGATTAGTTATTGATACAGCCAGTAAAACAAAACAACTACATACACTAGACCATCCAAAATGCGCCTGTCTGTGTATACAGAACAACTTTAAATTTTAAAATGTTACTTTTTTGCCTTTTTAAATCTCTTTATTCAGGAAATAGAGAAAGGTTCTGCAAGATGCACTATTTTAATGCCTTGGGACTACATCTGACTCCTCAGTAGACTTTGCAAAACAGGAAAACACTCAATTCATATAATAACTTTTGCAACCCTTTTGTGTTCAAAGTAAAATGCAGTTTGCCTGGCTGAAAATGAAACAAAAAGGGGGAACAATACTGACTTCTTACAGGAGAGTGTGGCATCACACCTACCAGCAACATACAACTACCACCAAATAGGGGAACAACGTTCCTGTTTGGGTAGAACAAAGGGAATATACCCTTACAGGATACCGAGATTAAGGCAGCATATAGCCTAGCATAGAAAACTGCATGAACATTAATGCTTTCAAAAGCAACATCCATTGGACGTCTTGTTAAACTTTACAATGTTTCCAAAGATAGAAAATGATACTAATCTTACAGTCTGAAAAACTGAAATGAAGCTCAGAGAGCAACAGACAGTAGCCAGAGAGCAGCAGGAACACAAGTTAGTATTACTGTTGGTATATATATGCCCAGTAAAATACTAAGAGAAAAGAGAATGCCTGCCAGAGGTTTTACAGCTGACTTTGCTACTTTACACAGCGGTAGCTGGTATCACAAAAATCAGTAAATTTACTGAATAAGATCACATACATTTAACCACAATAAAATTTTGCTGCCTATTGCTTTAAATAACTCTCCAAAGTGTTTAGAAGCACGTGATGGCCTCTTGCCTTCCCACCACTGAAGGAGCTCCATTTAGTCCAACATCTGAAGAACAGACCTGTGATGTGGCACTGCTACTACCATCTTAACAATCTTTGATGTCTATAGTCGTGTGTTTTATTGAGGAAACTGAAAGACCACACACTAAAGGATTTCAAAATTACAAAAATCAAGCAGTGTATGAGCTACAGACAAATTAATATATTTTGAATTGATATTCTTAGCTAAACAGATTGGAAATTGATATCATGTAACATTCCATTCCTGGATTTACTAACCAGCTTTGCATCTCTGTTGTGTTTTCATTGCGTATTGGTCACAGTCCTCCCCTGTAATGTTGTATTTTACTGCCAGATTTTCAGTTGTAACTCCCATAGGTGTTTTAATGTGTGTGTCATTCACAGCTGACCACAATGTGTCTTCCATCTGCATTGGACATAATTAAAATTATTATGCAGTGCAATTTTAACATTAATAGCTTTAAATTACTCACTAACCTCTTGGAAACCAATGTCAGTTTAAGTCAGGTTACCTACAGATATTTTAATTAGAACAAATACAAAGCAAAGGTGCATGCAAGACCTTGTGTGTTATTTTAATTACTCTATGTCTTGTCCTAGCACAGCTCCTTTCATTTATATTATCACCGTAAGTGGTTAGGGAAAAGCCTGTGATTTTTAGTTTTTCAGTGTATTTTATTGCTATATGAATTATTTACTAATGAGCTATGAGAAAACGTATCTCATAGCAAGAATGAACAGTGAGGAAGTGTGAAAAATCACAGCAAATTATTGACTCTGGCTCTTCCTCTAATGCCAGTTAAAATCTCCACCACACTTGAGTTAAAACTTTCTGCGGGTAAAAGGTCTCAGGTGAGAAAATAGCTAAACTTAACTTCAAATAACCTAATAAAGGCAAGCCCAAGAAGTCCAGCTAGGTGTTCCTCATTTGTCTCTGACAAGTACAATTCTGCAAGATCAATCACTCTTACACCTGTAACTGTGTAATTCAATTATCTTCATGATAAGGACACCTGTGGAAACTGAGTGCAACCAGCAACTTTGCAAGGGGCTTTCTGCAAAGACTGAGGCTGTCACAGTGCCACAGAGGATTCACAGGAAGGGCAGTCTAATGTATTTCACAGTGTAAAAACTGTGCAGAGGAAAGAGAAAAAAAAAAAAAGCTGAAATATTTAAAGATCCTAAATTAAGAATTTGATTTGGTTAACACCTGCTGAGTAAACAGTAATTATCACAGCAGAAGTGCTTCCTTCTGCAAATTTTCCACTGTATTCACTGAGAATTCTTCTTCAGAAGAAACTGTTAGAAAAATTTCTCTGTCAATAGATTTAACTTCAGTTTTTCAGGCTTAAATTGAAAGATGCTTACAACTTGGAGGCATATGTGTTCTCTAATGCTCCATTGCTAGCCTTACTAGCTTTACCTAAGCTCTTTATGTGTCTCTCTCTCTCACCCTCTGACAACAGAGAAGATTTTATGTTATATATACACTACTTTGATGGGATATACCAAGTGAATTAAGCTTTGTATGCAGGAGTTTAATGACACATTTCACAGGGGACAGGAGTTCATATACAGTTTGCACAAATTCACATATATTTTTGAAAATGCTAGAAAACTGGTATTCTTAACAAAAATTACCATAACTGCTTTTTTAATGTCTGAATACTTGATAAATGCTTTGAACAACTGAATTTGGATCTATTGCCAATGATTTCATTTGCAAGACTATAGCGTCTATGTGTCCAGTACTTCTGTTGCTCTGTAAACATGACTTCATTCACAGGAAAAAGAAGACAATATTAAACCTTGATATCTATTCCTAATTTGGTTACAAACTGAATCTTTCGAACAGCATAAGGAGACTGGCTCATATTTTCAGCTCCACCACACAGAACCACTTCTGAGTCATTAAGACAGATTTCCTGTTAACACAAAAACAAAACAGATCCAGCAGTAACAACTGCTTTAAAAAAGCACTTTGTCACCTGCAAAGCCACACACAGAATGAATTCATGCTTATTTATGCATACATTTATGAAGGGTCTAACCCTCTAATAAGAGGGGGTTCTGCCACCTTTAATATGTGCTCATTCACCTAGCTGTCAATGCAGTAGGATTATACCCATGAGAGGAGGAAGAGAACAAGGGTACCTGCCTGTGAAAGGACTAAGGAAGAAAGCCAATACATGTATTGCCATGCTTGTATGGTTGGGTTAAAAGACATTTGGCCTCTTTTTTTTTTTTTTTAATAAACCAATACAGCATTGGTACAATAAAACCAAATATTAGTTTTTTTGTTTGTTTTGTTTTTTTGTTTTTGGGGGGGATCTGTTTCCTCTCCACCTGCAATCCCCTCAGAAGGAATAGAAATCAAACCTCAAAATCTGAAACTGGGCCCTATGATTCTAAAAAATGAAACATTGTTTTAGAAAAGATTAGTCAATTGAATTGTCAGAAAAAAAAATTACACACTAATTCATCACTGCCATATCACTGTCCCCTAAACGCATGTCCTGGCAGTTCAAAATACTCCTTCCTTGTTTGTATCTCTTTGGAAAGTAAAAGCCTTGTGCAAAAGTCCAAATGTTGTGATTGAATCACTGATAAGAGAGAGTTCTATGCTCAATAGCAATTCTACTACTCATAAGAAGCACTCTGACTCATTTCAGAAAACATCTCCCTGTATGATCAAAGGCCAATGTCTAAACACACATTTGAAAGAAACTCTAAGAGCCAGACATAATGTGGAAAAAAGGTACTGCAGCTGGAAAGATTCTGAAATCAGTGACTTAACAATATCTTATGTTTTCCTTATCCCTTAATTTCAAATCAGTTCAGACACAGTGGGATGACAAAAGACCAGATGTGGACTAGTAAGCAACAACTATATCAAGGTAAATTAAAACTGCTCAGGTTAACAGGATAGGCCCTCCAAAAACAGGCAATGAGGAAAGACACCACTGTTGCTTCATCTCCACTTTGTGAAATTTTATATATATGATATTTTAATATATGTTGCTCTGTTCTAACGGCAAAATCTAATTCCTCCAAAACTTTTCAAAGATAGTTATATCACCCTTCTATTTGTACCATAAACAGATGAGTCTGTTTTAGATCCATTCCTTTAATAAGCCACAAGTCATCATGGGATAAAACAAAACTGATGTGGCAGCTGCATTCCGACTGCTGAGTCAGCACATGACTGACTAGAGTACAGGAACAGCCCAAAAGACTGAATTACAACCATCCTGCTAAAGGCTTGTTATGGATCTTTACCAAACAGAAAATTGCTCCACAAGATCATGGCCTAAGCTAACATATATTATTAAGACATTGTTCTGAGCACAAAGCTAGCTGAAATGCAAGTTCAGAAGAAAAGTGTAACCCAAGATATATTTTTATTAGCAAAAATGTTATTCTTTATGTGAAAACTTTACATGAGACCTGAATGCAGCAGTTAGTCTGCTATTCTAGACCACAAATAATTCTTACAAAACAAACAAACAAAAAAGTTGAATAAAGGAAGCTCAGCCGGTATCTGTAAAAAGAAAACAAAAGCTACCTTTTTGGCTGAAAGTTCTTAAGAAGGAACACAACATGTTTGTTGTTTTATTGTGAAATTTCTCACATATTTGTTTCTTCTGCACCTTTAACACAGTAAACACCACAAGCAATATATCAGTACCTAATATGGTGAAGTCAAAAAACAAAACAAAACAGAAAAACACTCTTGGCTTTCTTGCCTAAAACAAAGCCTCTGATCTAGATACGTGGATAATTGCAGTTTTGCAATGCTGGCACAATGCATTCAATTGCATCTACATCACAAACTCCCTGAGAAAGACACAATTCCCCAAATGCTTCTGCCAGTCAAGACATGTATCCTTCAAGATCAAAGTACAATTATATTCACTTAAAAAAATCTATAGAGAAAACTCAATGGAAATGGGCTCAAACCAGTTAAGTCTCCAGAAAGAAGAGGATTTATACAACCCAGTGACAACTCACTGTTCATTATGTTACACAGCTCAGGTCATTAAAATAGGAAAAACGTACCATGGATTAGTCACTCAAGGTTTACTGAATCCACATTTTAGAGAAGATCAGCTTGTCCTGTTTTAAGCTGGCTATGAGGAACTAAAAAAGGAAGTCTTGCTTCAGTAATGTCACAAATCAAGTCCCACAAATTTAAGTCCTCTAAATATGAACAGGAAACACTACACTATGAATGCTTATTCATTCCATTTTCATCTCTTGGCTGCAAATCAGAAGTGATTATCTATAGAATTACACTGAAATAGTTGTCTGAAATAATCAACGACCAGCACATTTTCCATGTCACCAACCTGCACGACATTGCCAACAATGACGCTGTCAACGATCTCAGGAGAGACCTTGCCAGCTGCCAGCCAGCCGCCAGCGCTGCCCGGGCAGCGTGTTCTGCCAGGTCTATGGCTGTGAAGTCCTTCAGCAAACCTCCATAGGTGCCAAAGGAATTTCACTTTGCTGCAACAATGAACACACCTGCAACACGAGCAAGGATTATCCATATGTGTGGAATGGAGGAGAGGACAGTTAAGTTCCTTTATATGTATTTATGTCAGCTATCAGAACAGACCTGTGGCAAAGAGAATGAATTTATCAAAAGGTTTTGTACAGGTAAGCAGACACAGCGACTAAACCAAGCATAAAATCAGCAAGTTGTCCTCAAAAAAATAATTCACAAGAGGCTTTGTAAATATAGACAACTTGAACACCACACAATTCAAGATAAGACACAGGTTATAGCAGCACTTTAGACAGAGAAGGTATGCAGAATCAGTGGTCAGAAGGAAAAGCTGAGAAGATGCTGGAAATAACTCTTTTCCAAGAATAGGTTTGGGGAAAAAGAAAAAAAAAAAGGAAAAAATAAATAGTTTGAATATACAGCAGACAAAGCAGGTTGCCATATCACAACGGACTTTGGTGTTACTGTACTAAAAGCATCAGAGTGGGATTCATGAAATGCCATAATGGACAACTGTGATATAACCTGTTGGTTAAGGAAGAAAACACAAAAGGCCTTTTAGAAAACACAAGTTCCCTCATCCTACAGAAAATTAGCAAATTGCTGGTTTATATTCTGAAATGTAAACACTGACATAGTTTTCACACAGAGTAAAATTTAAGATCCCTTTTAATTTTGATTCCTTTAACTTCAGAGCAAAAACATTCTATAATCAAAAGCATAGTGATGCTTCCATACTGATATAGATCATCTAAACTGTCTTAGCATCTGCCTTCCAGTTTCTGAGGAGAAAACGCAGCTTTCAGCAGAAAGGAAGAGCCTGTGCAAGGTGCATGTGCATAAATGAGCTGGCCAGAAGAGCCCATAAGAATTTCAGTGTTGTCTTTAAACCAAACCAAAGATCTCCTAACTATCTGGCACAGCAGCTCCCTGCCACGTGAGGCAGCCTGTGAACTTTTGCCCAGTTGAGCAGCAGAGCTCACCCGCCCCTTCTTCCCTGCTGCTGCCATGAGAACGTCTACAATTATTTTAAGTAACACTATAGGGATATGTAAGGATGTAAAAGTGTAGCTAAAGGAAATCATCTGTTCCTTAAACTACTTGTGAATGCTATAGGGTTGCTTTCAGGCCATTTTCTGCAAGCTATGCAATGCAACCTCTTTGGCCAGTTTGGCAGAGAGAGGATGCTCCCCTCTGTTGCTCATGTGTTTGGAGTCCAAACTGCATGAGTTACAGAAGGGGCCTTTCCAAATGGGTGAAGGTCGCACTTGTTCCACTGACAAGGATAGGAATACAATGTTAGGATCTGAAACACAAAATGAATGCACTCAAAAGACCATGTGGGCTGGAAACTACTAACAGACACAATCTGTGAACCCCCACAAGTATTTTATTTATTTCAAGCTTACTTCTTCATTAAACATTATCAACACTTCTTTTTTTTTTTTTTAATATATATCTATAGGTCAGGTCAGAATTTTTTAGCTCTCATCCATTAGGTCTATAAGGGTTATCTCATGTTTCTAACTTTACTTTCCCAGGAGCAAAATAGGCCTTAACACTCCCACCTCCTTTTCTCCACTCCTCCTTCCCACTGATACCTATCCCTCCATCTCCTGGTTGCAAGGCTTTGCTGTGGGACAGCTCAAAGAACAGATCAAACTTTCTCCTCCTTTTTGGCTAGGTGGTTGGTTATCTTGTAGGACCCTGTGCAAAGTGAGGCCATGTAAGGGGTTAATAAGGTTGCGGTGACTAGGTACCTAATCTCGCCATTTGCTTTTGTGAAAATAGCTTGCTGTTCGGATTACGCGGAATTAGTTTAGCACAGGCAGAAAACACCAAGAACTAGAACTAACAGGACACCACCTCCTGCTCTTGTTGCAAGTTGCACCTAATCATGCCATCTGCTTCTATAAACACCGCTTGCTACTTATGCTGAGTCACCCTGCTCTTGCTGCAACCATGAGATAAGATACCAGCCGTGAAGAACTAAAATAACGTATGAGGGAGTTGCAGCTGTCTATAAAAACACGAACTTCTCCCCAGGCGGGCGCGGATCTCGGGCATTGTAAGAGATCTGTCGCCGGCCGGCTAATAAAGCTTGCCCTTTTACCCACCAGGTTGAGTGTGCGGGTGATTGCTGGGATTGCGGACTAACAATCTATGTTATTTGCTTTATCAGCTACACAGTGTTGCTTTGTAATCAGTCTGGAGGTGGAATTTACTTTACACCTTCCTTTTACGCTCGCACTTAATCTCCCTCTTTCATCAGGCTGCTCACTGCAGCCTGCTTCTCTGCAACAGCACTGCGGGCCAAAGACTAATCCAGACCACTGAGGTAGCTGAAAATTAATTTAGAACCAGGAGAAAGAGAGGCTAATTTTCATTTAGATCAGTTCCTGTGGTCAGATTTGTTTTCTGGCAGATCAATAAAACAGAAATTCCAGACTAAAGGCTGAACTACCAGGGGCAGAGGAACAAGCACAACCTCTTCTAGTGTTGAGTTGTGCTGAATTAAGTGATCGCAAAGCTATTGCCCGAGGGGAATTACTCAAGAGCCTGTCTGACTTTGCTTGATGGGAGAGAGATCTACAAACACCACTCCCTCCATGGAATAGCAGACTATCAGGAGGGGCAAAGGGTAGCTCAAGTCCTGAGCAAGAAAGGATGAAAGGACAGCAAGAAAGGAGACTCTTTCACATCCATTACCACTTCAAGATTCCCAAGGTCATCACTATTTTCCAAGCTGATACACACTAGCAGAGAGCAGACTGCTATGAAAAGAACACAGAGCGGCACTCGAAACTTTGGGGGCTACAGAGCAAGGTCACCCTGAATCCTTGCCATACATTTGATTCAAGACATCTGTTAATCTGGGTTAGTTTGTTTACAGCCATTAGTTAGTTAATGTATTTACTTATGTAGCACTGAAATATTCCCTAACTCCTCAACACTTCACATGAAAATATTGGTCAAATCCTATTTTAAACATCTATAAAACCACCATTAACCTCAAAAAAAATGAGGCCACAAGAACAGTGTATGAAAAGCACAGTGCCAAGATATGAGAAAAGATCCTGAATTAGACACTAAAAGCTAATATCAAATAAGTAAATAGAGGCAAAGCTGCCCTCTCTACCATCCAGTTCTGTAGAGCAAAACAAAATTACTGAAATAGTGCCAAAATGGCCTTTCATTGCTGAAACTGCTATTACTTCAACAACCTGGGAAGTAGCAGAACACTGTAAAATACAAAAAATCCCTATGTCAGTAAGTTTCATATTTTTTTTAAAACAAATTAGGCAATAAAGTAGGTATTAAGTACTGTAAGTTATGTAGGTGTTAGATGTCTTATTTTTAAGGGATACAAAATTTAAAGCACCTAGAGCCTCAAGTATTTTTTAGCACAGAAAACTTAGGAACTGGGAGAACTTATAAAAGGACTTTATCCTGCACTATTGTTGCCAGCAGAGCCAACTTCAAAAAGGAACCTTTACACATAGAAATTTCTAGGTTTCTGCATGTAGACATGTTTAATTAGCAGACATACATGCACATCCATGTTAATCTAAATTGCCCGCCCCAGCGACCCCACAACGGCGACACCTCGCAGCAGCGCAGCACTAAGGCCACCCCCCTTCACGGAACAGCCACCAGCCACCTCCCCGCGGCCACACTGAGCAGCCGGGACCCCTTTTTTTCCCCTTTTCCCTCCTCTTTCTACCCATTTCCCTCCCGTTGCCGCTGGGTCGCGCCTCACCCCTCAAGAGGGCCATGGTCGCGCCCCCTCAGCTGCTTCTGCTGCCAACGCCCCCGCCAGCCTGCGCGTCTGCAGCCACGAATTTGCCACGCCGCCAGGAGGGGCGGAGAGGCACCCGTGCCAGGGGTAGGTAGAGCGGAAAAAAATGTATTTTATTTTTGTAATTTTTTTTTTTAGATTTTATTTTATTTTAGATTTCAGGTTTTGTCTCTTCTTTTGTTTTTCCTCGGACTTCTGTTTCTACAGCTGACGTGCACTCCAGGGAATCGGCG
>NW_010588663.1:0-20157 GCF_000705375.1 Tinamus guttatus | reverse complement strand
TTGTGCTCCACTGACACCACAGCAGCTCTCTCCACACACCCGCTGGGTCTCCACTCTCTCTGCACATCCTTCATCCCGCTTGCTCCAGCCTGACAACCCTGATGCCAAAAAGCCCATCCGGCAGCTCTCATAGCCTGCACACGGCGTACACACAGCAACGAGTTTTTATTTAGCCCTGAAACACTCACAGCAGTGAAATCGCACACCATCTACCTCCTCTCCCCAGGCAGACATCCATTTCTCTGGAAAACACACAAAATGTGATGTGAGCTTTAAAGCTAAATTACAGCTCCACATAGTGATGCTGCATCTGCCAAGTGATTTCCAGCCAGCTTTTCTGCTGGCTCTCTTGGTTGCTCCTCCTGGGGCAGTGTGCTCCGGTTTACTGCAGCATATGGCAGCTTGGCCTTCCTTTGGCTTTTGCTGTCCTGTGCCGATACGCAGGATGTTGCCACTTTGTTGAACAGCTTGAGGAATAGCAGAAGGGAAGCCCAACAGGGCTTTCTGCCTTCATGGAGTTGCTTTGTAAATCCAGCTTGGGGAAATACTTGCCCCTTACCTCGGTACATGAGGTACCTGAAGAAACTGTCTGGCAACATGTTTTTTATCCCAAATCTCCTATTTCTTCGGTAAGCCAGTTCCAGGGGAATGAAAACTACTGATGCTTTCAGCCCTCAAGAAAACAGACTGTGCAGATAAAAACTTACCACAAGCATTTGCATGGGGGTTAAAGATCATTTTCATTTTCTTGCATAAGGAACCTTGGCCCTGTGAGGGGAAATACCAACAGCAGTAACGAAGAGTTCCTTTCCACATCAGTTCCTTCCCAGAACAAAGGAAAGGGTTTCTGAACGGAGAAGGACAACCACCTAAATGTATCACACTGTCCTGCTAGCGTGGGACACGCTTAGGCAGCCAGGCTCACCCAGGAGGGTCAGCGAACCTCGAGTTCATGCTTTGGCTATTTGCCGTCACATGCAGGCCACCACAAGAACCTGCAAACAGCAACATCCTCCAGTGTTTGGAGTTTCTTCTCACGTTTGTCCTGTCCAGCAATAGGCACGGTGCTTTGGACAGCTAGTAGGCATGCCAAGTCCTGGTCAATGGGCAGGTGCCCTGCAGATCGAGTGTTTCGCCTGCAGACGGGGGCTGAGTCAGCGCACGGTGAAAACAGCGCGACAGCATTTCACCGACCGCAGGAGGCACGGTCGGCTTCACTCACCTTCCAGAGCAGCATATTGTGGCCGTACACACCTACCTGTGCACAACGCAGCATCCATCCAACCTCCTGCACCATGGCCTTGTCCATCATTTTCTCATGCCTACCTGTCTGGCAAAATAGAGTCTGTGATGGCTAAAAGGGAACACCTGCTAACAGGGAATCACACTTTCAAAAGCACTTTAAAAAAAAGGTGATCTTCAGCTCTTCAGCACTGGTCTAAACGTATCTCCTCTTGAATCTCAGTCCTCTCAAGTCTTTTGCCACCACTCATCACTAATCTCACATATCTTTGTGAGATGGGGATAGGTCTAACTGGGTAACCAGACCAAATAACCTCTGTCATGTGTGAACTGTTGACAGTGACTTCAATGATGAGAACATCGTTCCTCCGCAGTACTTGCATGCTTAGAAAATAAAGAAATGCAGCTGTAAAAAATGCTGCCCAGGAGAGGAGCCGTGCTGCTGTCCCTGTGCAGGCAGGAGGCCAGAACTAAATGTCTGCCAGACTTGTGGTGCCCAGGAAGCAGTTCCATCTGAATGCAGCAGCAACCAACTTTTTGAAGGTTAAAAGGCCGGAGCACCACGGTCTGCCCCTAAAATACCCCCATCTGCAGCAGAGCTGGCACCCAGCCCACATGCAAAACAAATGGCAATTCAGACATGGGACACTAACTCAGCAGGCACATGCCTGTGGTGGCACAAAAGAGCCATTCTGTGGTCTTATTAATCCATCAGCAACTGCTAGTGATAAAATCCTTAACCCACAACTTGAAGCCGACAACAAGTGATTGATAACAAAACCTGCCGACTTCCCGCTCTCATCTGACAGCAACAAAACACTCCCTGCCTGCTTTTACTGGCGTTTGTCATAAATCAATAGCAATTTCATCACTCAGAAAGGTGCTGTCAAGTCTACTCAGTCCATCTGGTTTCACTTTACTGTTATAATTTTTAATACATAAACTATTCAAGAAGGTTAATGTATAAAATGGGTTTCTTCTAGAATTTCCTATGCCCCAGCATCAGAGCAACACTTACAAAATATAAAACTAATCTAATCAGTGGATCTAATCAATGTCTGTAAGTACCTCAAGGGAGGGAGTGAAGAGGATGGTGCTGGTCTCTTTTCAGTGGTGGCCACTGACAGAACTAGAGGTAATGGCCACAAACTGAAACACCAAAAGTTCCACAGGAACTTAAGGACATTTTCTTAACAGTGAGGGTGACAGAGCGCTGGAACAGGCTGCCCAGAGAGGTTGTGGAGTCTCCTTCTCTGGAGATCTTCCAAACCCGCTTGGACGCAGTCCTGTGCCACGTGCTCTAGGTGACCCTGCGTGTGCAGGGGGGTTGGACTAGATGACCGCTAGAGGTCCCTTCCAACCTTAAGGATTCTGTGATTCTATGATTCTTCAAAGGAAACCCCATACCGAGCAGCTTACAGAAACTTTTTACAAGAGGCTAAAAGCTACTGACTGGCAGGATGTCACCAAGAGAGGTTCATTTCCTGCCAGGAATGTGTTCTGTCCTGAAACAGAAAGGTTTCAGCAAACAAGTGACTAAAAACTATTTTTAAATAAAACTCAGGGGAATGAGAGATGATAAAAGGCAATGGGACTATATAAGTAGTTCACAGTTTACAGAGGATTATATATATGTATATACATGCATATATACATGTATACACACATGCATATACATCTTCACTGTGGTTTTCTGTGCATGGAGTAAAGTGCTAAGTACTAAAAAGCTGCAGTTCTGGGAAGTGTGGAGCCACCCCCATCTGTGGCGCTGGACCGGGGTAGCTTAAACTTTGCTGAGATGTACCCACTGCTGCATGAAAAACTCCATTATTTCTAGCAAAATGTTCACTTGAGAAATGGCTCTGGACTTATTAGACATATGGCATGATTTGCAAAACTCAGGATTTAAACATAGGATTTAGAGGGGTTCTATTCTAGCCATCAGATCAAGAAAGTTAAAAAAACAAGTTCCAATTTTTAGGAGAAAGACCTCCTACACATGTAATCTACACATGGGATTCAGAACATACTTGAGCCACACCAAAACAATGGAACAAGACTTCCCTTAATACAAACCAAAATTGAATGTACAAAAAGAACAAAGATGAAAAAAAACTGCAAATAGTTTATTTGCTGCATAAGGAAAACTTGTAAATTACATATAAAGAAATTGCTATGCTGTAGTGTATAATTTTCAATATTCCACAAATATAATTGTAATAAATATACAAACCAAAACAAAGTAGAAGACTAAATCCATCAGGCAACCTACAAAATGATTCATCAAGTTTCATACTTTGCAGCATTAACATGCTTAAAAATTTGTTGTTTTAAGTGCTGCAGCAAAAGTCTTTTCACATTTCTTTGGAGCATTTTCAAAACCATCTAACTACAAAATACTGTTCATAATTAGCAGGTATTAGTTAAACTACCCAAGAAAAGTAACACCAAAGTCAAACTGACGCAAAGAAATATTTCTTCTTTGTGTTTTTAAAATCCATTTCAGTTTTTCCAGGGTTAGGAATTATCTAAGTGCACTATGAGTTCAGTCAGCCTGAGGCATGGCTGACTTGTCATATTACGACTCTATACAAACTTCATAGATTATATAGCCCTGGAGATTTCTCTATTAGAGACATATTTGCTAAGAGGAATGAAACAAACAACATAGTGAAGCCGCAAGCTAGTTAGAATGGTTGTACCTCAAGTGCCAGCATGTACTTAGAAATACTCTTCCACAGTTTTATACTATACCACATCACACATTCTTTTTTTGACCTCTAAATTTAAAAATGCTGACAAAGGCTCTATTGATGCCCACAGCCTCTACAAGGAACATGTAGAAATTTTGGACAGCTTTTGCTGTTCTCTACCAATCATTTCTACATGTGTTGAAACAGGGGGCTGAACTGTATTTCACACTTTACTGCCCTGGGCCATGTTGACAGGCAGGTCTATTATTTGGTACAGATTTTTTCAAGCTGAAAGCACTTCACTATGCTTCACTATTACCAAATACTTGGGGGTATATAAAGAAACTCTCTAAAACACAGTTACCTAAAAATATTTGTTAATAAGCTTAATGCAAATATTATGTAGAAAAAATGGTTTAGTTACAAAAAATTCATTAGAGGGCCAATAAAAATATACTGAAGAGAAGATCTTTACAAAAGTGAGGTTAGGAAGTTCGAGGCATTGACATTCACTGTAAACATCCTGTGTTCACTAGAATCCCTTGTCTGAAGTATATGTTCTGGTTTTGTTCCTGAGCTTCATGGCCAACATTTGCATAGATAGCTAAACCTATCATAAAGGGTGGTTTGTACAGACTTTTCTGTTCTGCTTTGTACAGAACTTCAATAAACTGATGATTTTACCTTTTGAAATAGTTTAGTTCTACTACAGGCAGATCAGGGAAACTAGGAAGCATGGTATGATTTCTGCATACTCAGTGCATTGGATGGATTGGGACAGCCACCTTATTAATCTTAAATAATATAAAGTGTAGCTGCTTGATGTTCTGGCTCACCATAAATATCTACCTCTGCTCGTTGCTGCAATGCTGCCCAAACTCTGCTCTGCCAAAGACTGAATATAGCAAAATGTCAGGAATCTGAGACCCACAACACCTAGCAATTAAAATCCCCACTAATAAGATGCAGCTTATAAATAGTATAGGAGACCTCACGGAGAATTTCACCTTTACCCAGACGATATGAGTGCTCTCATCCAGATTAGCCTTCCTCTCTTGGAGAAAGCTACAAAGTACTTTCAGGATCAACATGACACGGAGTGGCCTAAGTAACAAGTTTGAAGACATACTTGTATTTTGGATATGAAAAGCGGGTATGTGTTTGTTATTGCACATGCAATACACATGAAAAATGGTACAGATGGATAAATCCACCTCACAAACAGCACAACAGAAAGAAAAAGCAGCAAATTGCCATTGTAAATCTTATGTTAAGGCAAATCTAGATAAACACCCATATCAGGATTAATAAAAATGGGGAGTTGTGCTTGTTTTTTGTTTACTTTTTCTGTGATTGGCTTTTGCACATTGATAAAATTTGTTTAAGCACTTTCTGGACATCTTCATCCATTTGACCCTAGACAAGAGAAGAAGGAAAAAAAGAATTAAATTCAAACACCTCTCTACTCCTTAAGAAGACTTGCTATTTTAAAGATATATTAGTATATCAGTTTCCCAAGGGAAAGTTGCTTTAAATTTTTGCTTAAATAGTCAGACTATCAAGGGACGTTCTTAATATCTGCAGAAGAAACATATTTTGCTAAAATACCAATACTGCCTACCTGATAACATACAGTCATACCTGCACAGCATAGAGAAGATGCATCCGGTAAACTGAGACAATTTCCTGATGTTGTTTCTTCGTTTCCTAGAAGACAGTTAGACAGAAAGTCATGGAGCATTCAGAATCGCTCACTTGAAAACACTACATGGAAACTGCAAGGGGTAAAATAGTCTCTTATGCACATACAGATAGCCAGCTCAGAGACAGCATTGTGTTTCTGTCCGCTCATAACACAGCATGTTGGGAAGCCTAGCACACAGAAATCCCGTAATTCCACCCATCCTAGTGAACCAGACACTGAGCTGACATGGACTATAGGAAGCACTGGGCTGCAAAAACATGGAATGAATTCTACACTACATCTGAAACCCAGCACAGGGAAGGTGCGTATAAAGGTCTAAATCATAAAATCTTCGAGTAATAACTACACATTCAAACAAGGGAAGGCAACTTCCTTTCTTGTATCACAGACTGCCACTTCTTGAAAGCCACCTCTCTGCATAGACATGAAGCTGTTTGGAAAGCAAGCCTACCAAAAGGAAAGAACTGAACAGTCCTGCTGTAGATCCAACCCACTTTCCTGTCTTTTTGTATCTTTGCATTTCGCACCACTTTGCTTGTCCTTGAGCAGCAGGAGCTGGAAGCACTTTATGGACTTTGTGGATTGGCACAAGAAAAAGCCATGGGCCTTCACACCAACAGGACACAGTGTTCAACTGTCGACTTATTTCTTTTTTTCCTTCCACTGCAAGGGAATTTTACTGGCCTGTATGCTGTTAAATCCTTCGTCTGTTGGGGAGGGTAGGAAAGCGGACACCATGAAAGCCATTTAGCACACTGGGCTGGGAATTTTCCTTCCAGAGTAACTCAAGAGCTCTCAATAAATGCCTCTGCTGGGAAGTACCTCCTCTTCACTTTCTGCAGTGCATTAAAATGCTTCTTTAGATAGGCAAGCTCTTGCAAATGGCTATTATGACTCAGCCCTGCTTAAAAGACTGGGCCTTTTGTGTATAAACAACTATCTTAAAACATTATGCACTTTAGAAATCCAGAGAATAAACTGTGCTTCCTCTAAAACAGATGCACCTGTTTTACTTGACAGTTCATGCCTTCAGCATCTATTTTCTTCCAAGAAGTCAAAATTATTTTTCTTTAAGGGACAAAAAAACCTTTAGCTTATGATTAAATTGATTGTGTTATGATTGTGTTTCACAAACCCAATGTCTGTAACCACTGTATCCATGAGTCCTCTGGCTGTATATTTCACCAGTCAGAGTCCCAGCAGCAGGACTGGCCACCACACTCTCCCTCAAGCACATTAACTATTGATCTGGAGCAATATATTGGGAACAGCAGCTTTCTTCAGTTAGACTTTATTTCTTAACAACAATTCTGAAATAACATGTGGATTCCTTAAAAATGTTTCAGACCACTACAGTATTTCTGGATAAAACTTCCTTTTCTTGGCATTGCTCAAGTGCAGTCAGGAAAGTCCCGCACTTCTCACGAGAACTGGGAATAATGGTGGTTTTATGAATGATGACACTTACAGTCAGTTGGTTTTGCAATTGCTTCACTTGTTGCTGCAAAGCCTCCAGCTGCTGGCTTTGTCTTTTGGGGGCACTGGTCGAGTAGGAAAGTTGAGAGAGGCTGTTCAATGCTTCTTTTAATTTGGTAATCTCCTTGGACATCTCACTGATCTAGGGAGGGGAAAAACAGGTTCTCATGAAAAGCTGCAAGGCACACTGTTCTCGCAGGTGTCATCTGGGGCATCTCTAGGAGTCAGAAAAGAAAAAAAAAGATGAAAACTCAGTGGCCAAGCAAGGACATTATGTGAGAAAAGAGTTACAGCGCTCCTCTGCTGCAACTCACTGTCCGGTCGGCGATGCGCTCAGCGCTGCACAGGAACAATCCAGGCTCTGCAGAGCCTTCTCCCAACCTCGAAGACAGGCTTCACACTTCTCCCCAAGCAGCAGCTCACCGGTCTGGCTTCCCACAAGAGCAAGGATGTCTGCAGGTAAACTGCACCTCCCACATTAATGAATGACGTTCCTGGCCCAAAGACCTCTTGATCCCTCTCTTCCAGCACAGCTCCTTGCTGCCAGCTTACCTGTCTGCCTCTAGCCCTGTCATTCAAAGTGAATTCTGTGTTCTGAAAGCTATCTCTATTTACAAGAATTGTATTTACTGACACTGCTTCTGAACACAGGATGAACATGACAAATCTAGGTCAGTTATCCACAATCAGTACAATACACAGCTTTTGTAAAAGAAATTTGCAGTGACAGACTTGCTAGAAAGCATGCAGATGTTCAGGTGCTTTAATAAACTCAGAAGGGTGAATTTTTGCTCCTTTCTAATTCTTTATTTTTACATGTCTCCTTATGGACCTCTCCCTGCTGTAAATCCTCAGTTGTCTGAATACTGTGAACCCAACCTGAGTTGATTTTAAAAGAGAAAAATTGAAAGATCATGTACACCTCCACAGGAGAGGAAAGCAGGTATAAAGTCAAACATGTTGAATAAAATCTTTTGTTTTAAGAAGTGAAAGACAGGACTACAGTATCTGAATTGTTAGAGGGGCAAACAAACTCAAAAATTACTTCATTCTGTGGCACTTTACCCAATAAGGTGCATTAGGTCACCCATTCACCATCCAAATTGTCTTGCAGTCTGAGCTCATGCATGACTCCTCCTCTGTAGTGAAACACTAACCTTTTTATCTTTATCCTCTTCTGTTTTTGATGAACTTTTCATTTCAAGAAGCTCTCCTTGAGTTTGATGGCACTTTTGCTGAAGTCCAGTTACTTCCCGTTCCTTTGCTGCAAGCAGAGTATGCATACCTTCTTTCTCTCCTTTCAAATGCAAAACTTCATTTCTCAGTTGTATGACATCTAAGGACACATTTTCCTTCTCCTTGATTACCTCCTTCAATTTGGATGACAAAATACTAACTTCACCTTCTAATGAAGATTGAACTTTTTCATAGGTAGACCTCGGTACCATTGCTTCATTAACTGCAGCTTTTTCTTCCAGCAGTTCCTTCTGCAGGTGTCTTACTTCATTTTCCTTGCTGGTAATCAGTCCTCTGAGCTCATTTACTTCTTCCTCCATTTCCTTTAAAGTAATTCTGAGTGCATTTATCATTTGATGGTGTTCAGTAATTGGCATGGAGTTTTGTTTCTGAGTGTCTATCAGTTGCTTTAGTCCTTCTGTTTCGTCTAATACTTTTGTGTACTGTGATTTCATTTCCAATAACTCATTCTCAGCTTTGTATTTCAAAGAATTTGTCATCTGAATCAGTTTCTCATGCTCATCTCTAGGAATGTAGTCCAAAGCTATATCATCTAGAGTTTTTCTCTTCCTGTAATCTTCAAGTTCTGTTTGTGCTTCTTTGTACAACTCAGACAACTCACTAAGTTGTCTGTTGAGCTCATCTACCATTTTACTCATGGCCTCTTTCCTTTCTCCAGTTTGGGCACTAGATTCCAACTGTGTCTGATTTGCCAGCTTATCCTGCAGCCTTTTAATTTCCTCTTGCCCTTCTTTGTATTTCTCAATCAGCAAAGCTTTCTCTTGGTTAATGTTGTCAATAACCGAACAATAGGTATTCTTTATCTCCTCACATTCTTCCACAGACATTGGCACATTCTGTTCTCTTTCTTCAAACTTTTTCTGCAGCTCTCTCACTTTCTCTTTCTGTCTTTCATTTTCCTCCAATGCTCTCTTCAACTCTTGCTTAAGCATTTCAAATTCTTCACATGTAACCTTCAACCTACTCAGGTCAGAACTGGTTTCTTCGCTTTCAGAGGAAATAAGACCCAGTTTCATTTGCCTTTGTACATTCAAAACCTCATTCACTGCTTCCTCATACCTGTTTTGAGTTTCTTGGAGCTTTAGGTTAAGATCAGAGCCATTTTCTGAAAAGTCTGTGCTATTTAAATGATCTATGTCTGAGACTCTAGACTGGACCTGAGCCTCTAAGTGTCTTCTTTTGGCTTCAGAATTCTCTAATTTCCTCTGCGCATCCTTTAAATCTTCCTGGAGATATTTTATTTTTACTTCACTGGGGCTTGCTGTCTTTTCTTGAATTTGGGTGGCATTTAATGAAGACTTCAGCTCCTGAGCTGAAAACTCACTTTGTGTATCTGCTGTTTGATCAAACTCTGTTTGGGTTGAATGAAAATAATCTATGGTAGAATCTGTTTCTTTAGGTGTTCTTTCCTGTATAAAAAGAAACCCAAACAATTGCATGATAAAAACAAATGTGTGATCATATTCATTTCAAGAGAAATAAGCAAGGAACTCTTGCAACATTGGGCAGAGAAGAGCTATTAAAGCACCATAGGATAATTTTTTAGAATAACTCAGAATCCATCTGCTCCCATTTAGACATCTACAGTCAAAGGAAGCAGTAAATACCAAGCTCCTTTGAAAGCCTGGGCTAATCTCCATAAGCTAGTCAAAGCTATTCAAATTAAAATTCTGCGAACACAACTGTTACCAGCATGCTTAAAGATGCAGTTATCATAATAAAGAAAGATATTTGATAATTCATGCGAAAAGCAGATCAAAACACTAATTTAATCCTCTAGGTCAGAGTGCTTCCATGTTTTTTTTTTATTATTTTTACTAACACAAATCCTTTAAACTATATTCACATCACATCTCTTTAAAATGGTAAGCAGTTCTCCGTACTGCTAACAGATCACTAGAACAACACAAAATACAGCACCTGTAATTTATCCTGTAGCTCCTTATTGTGTAATGTCAGAGAAGCAATTTTTGCTTGCATCAACATAAGTAGATCTTGCTGGTCAGTGTCAGAACTTACATCCAACAAACTATCAGCACCTTGGGGAGAAAAAAAATTCAAAGGCTGAACTGATCCTCTAGCTTGCTGCATATTCTGCCTTTCAAATTAAGCCTTTTATTTCCATGGCCACTTAGCATAGTGAACAAAAGAGCTATTCCTAGATGTGTTTTACCCCAAAATGTGTAAACTTGCTTAGGGAAGCAGGAGGTTTTGGTCAAGACCTGCGAGCAAAATTACAAAAAGTTACTGCCTATAGTTTTTATGGCTCACATTCTAGGGGGAAGAGCAGAGCTGATTTCTGACTGCTTTTACATTTTTCATAGTACAAAATTTGAAAATAAAGATTATCATTTACTTCACCTGTTGTGCTGTCACTCAGCCTGTCTTTATTATTCAGGGGACTGAATTCTTCCTGTTGAGACACCAGGAGACAACATGTTTATAGAAAGTAGATGTAAAGTTGCATGAAGCATGTGGCTAATGCTTCCAAACCTGCTAAAAGCATTCAGCTGGGCAGTTCTCATTAAATGTGTGTGAAACTGGGGCAACTACCCACAGACAGTTTGGAATGCTGCCTCCTTGTGATAAGAAAGTGCAATATACTGTTTTCATTTTAAAAGTGAAATCTTCCATACCATGAGAAAAGGATGAGACAGAACACACACAACTATTTTCTTGATATCTTTTGAAGAAAGTCTCTCTACTTTCTGTATCACACAATGCCATGTACTTCACTGGGAGTAATGAACGCCCATAACATTAACACTTTCACAATCATTGCTAAGTACTAGTTTCTAACCAATTCTACTACATGCTTACTAAACGTAAATGTAATTTACAAAGCAAGTGAGGACAGCTTGATTACTTGCTTGTGAAATAGATTTTGATTCCGTTTTAATCCTCAAAATTCAGCTAATTCATTCACTGCAGACTCTGTACTCAGCAAAATAGACTATTAAGGAACTGTACTTTCCATCCCCAAAACTATTAACACCTGGAATACCTTGCATACTTGGTCAGCAAAGAAAGCCTGTCCTTTTCCAGTCATAGGAGTTGAAGTTGATGAGCGTGGGGAGGACAAATCACTAAGCTGTAAAATATTTTATATAAATAAGTGTATGTAAGTACTGCTGACATATGCCCACATATATACTACTTTTGCTTGTGCTACAATAAGTCACAACTCCGGGTTAGTATCAGTGCTCTTCTGAGTCAGTAGTACATACAGTGTAACTGTGATATGGGTAACATTTATGTTTAACTTTAAACATATTTGTTATGCTCCATTTTATACTGTATCTCTTTACGTATTTTATTTTCTTATATATTTATACACATTTACATAATGTGTATATATTCATATATATACATTACATGCATAATGTACACGTGTATACATATATGTATATTTAAAACATGTATCTTTACTTACTGGAGTCAGCAAAACCAGGAAACCTTTAACTTTCAATGGAAGATGCATCCATCTTCCATTTATATAGCTGTATATTTATTTATTATGTTATTTATTATGTTTATTATGTTATTTATATAGCTGTATTTTAGATGATAATTTTCACTCTAACTAATGAGTGTCTTTATGGTGTCATCCCAAAGTCAGAGAAAACACTCACATCAGGATATGTGTAGAACAAAATAATGATAAAGCAAATGCAGGCTACATCATTCACATAATGCTCAAAATATTTCTTACCCCCTAAAAGCATCTTAAAATTGTTTTTTTCTTTACCTGAACAGGACTGATAGGAGGAGGTGGGGCTTTGCGTTTTTTTGGAGTTCCGCTTCTTTCTGAACTTAATTTAGAGCCTTGATCATGCTGAAAGTTTCACCAGCCACAGAAAAAAATACATTTCAACTAAAACAGAGATATTAAACATGCCTGACAATAAGACTCTGCCCCTTGGAATACATGCTTCAGTGAAAACAAACAAGATTTAGTGGAAAAAGCACAAGCTGACAATCGGTTTAGCGCTAGTGACCTTAAATTCTTCCATTCATTCACAGCTCAGTCATGCCAATGTTAACGGTACTACCTTTCACCTCCCTCAACTTCTGCTTAGTCTGTCTGAAAAACCCACTTCTCCACCCAAAGAAGGAATGACTCTCTGCACTGCTACCAGCGGGACAAGATATCTGCGCTCCACAAGATACCGCACCACTAAATAAGACATGAAAGATACATGTATTTAACTATTTAACTGGCTAAGCGTGCAGAGATTCTCACAAAGTAAGGTCTCTAGTAAGATGTAACTGGAGATAAAGTTCAGTTATCCTTTTTTGAAGTGCAGAGACTTTTTCTTTATTTTCTCTACACTTTAAAGAGCGAAATTCCTGCAGTTACTCACAAAAAATGGGGGAAAATGCTCCCCACATCCATGAGCACACGCACACACAGTTTATCCTCCCTTCCTTTTCTCACCATGGGGGCTGCTGTCACCACTGGCTGTTTCAGAGGGAAGTTAAATTTAAAAGTGGTGCTTATAATCATAGAATCATAGAATCATAGAATCATAGAATCATAGAATGCTTACGGTTGGAAGGGACCTCTAGAGGTCATCTAGATACTCAAAATCTTTCGCATTTAAAAATACAGTTACTGGTAGCACATCTCACTGTAGCATTCACTAGTGCTTGTAAAAGCATGTCAAACAGTAGTTTCTCAAAAAGTTACAAGCCTGTGTATAGCCAGATTATTTTTAAACAAAAAAGGACAAATACCTGCTTTGCTTTAGTTGGTGACTTTGTATCTGTAATGCAGAAAAGAAGTAGTGTTAAGAACAGCTATCAAGAAAAAAGTTAGCTGCCATTCCTAACCAAACTCTCAGCTCCACTTCCCACACCATAAATGCTTTGCTTGGTTTTTGAATTCGTCTTGGAAATGTGAGAAATAGACAAGAATTTTCACACCTCATTTGAACTACCTACTTTCTCCAATTCTTTTTTTTTTTGTTGCATATTGAGATAAAATTCAAAAGATTGTGACATTTTTGCTTCTATTAGAGTCTGTCATGATTCTTTCACATTAGGTTCCTGCTTTGGATACTCTTTTTAGCTTGACCATGAAGCCCTCCATCTTCATTACTTTCTTCTCTAAATCTCCTACCAAAAAGCTAAAATGTTGCATTTAGACCTTCACATAACAACAGACCATCTATTCCAAACTGCAGACAAGACTTCTCTGCACTACTGTTTCATCTTACATTTTCTTTCTCCAAAACACCTCTTTCTGCTCAGCTCTTTGTCTCATGCTAGTTGTTACTGTGTAAGCTTTTTATGGCTTCTGAAACATTTTTGAAGCTGCTTTATGAAGTAAATTTGCTTCCTGCTAAACATACAGCTAGCCAAAGTGATAAACTGCAGATCATCATCTCTTACATACCCACATCCTGAGAGATCTTTGATGACAGGAGATTCTGGATCCCTGTGTTCTCGGAGAGCTTGGAGTAATGCAGGGCATTATGTCCAAAGACATCTACTAAACTGACATCTGCACCTTTTCTAAGCAAGGTTTCCACAATGTTAAGGCTACCAGCTTCACAAGCCACCATCAAAGCAGTTCTGGACAAAACAAACACGGCGTAAAAATGTCAAGACAGTGTTTTTAAAGCAGCAGATCTTTCTTTGTCAGGGAAAAGTGCTACAGTTACTGAGCAATGAAATCCAAGTTTTTATCCACGTATTTACTCTCACATACCTGTAAACTGTAATTTCTCTGTACAACCACCTGCTCTGCACCTCCTCCCCTTCCCTATGCTTCCTGGCCTGACCTTCTATAAAGACCTGCCACACTTTGCAGTCATATCCCAACATCTCTCAAAACGTGTTCCCCAGTGCCAGCACAGGGTGGGGACACCAGAATAAGGGTAGCCCGCAGAAGGGGAATGCTATATTATCTGTAATTTTCTAAGTGACTTGCAGGGATTATGAGACACACAATTACAAAGAAACAAACAAACAGAAAACCCCGCCTTCCAAGTTTTTCCAGAAAACTTCCAAGCTTGCTCCAGCATCCCTGCCTGGCAGTGACACCCTCACCTCAACCTGAAAGCATGCCTAATAGCTTGGACAAGACCACTGGCAAACACATTCCTCAGCACAGTTATAAAACAGAAAGGCTACTACGGTGATATGGCTTGCCAGGCATCAGGATGACCACTTCCCTGGTAAATTAAACACTTATGCTAAGTGTGGCCAAGAAGTGAGGCCTGTGCAGGTGATGGCTGTTGCACTGCTGTGCTAGAAAGTAGTGCAAGTGAAAACCTGCATAACATTGGCACAGGCATAGGCACGGATTCAAATGATCAAAATAATTAGTGTTGTTTAAACAAGACAAGAAGTTGAACATGCCATTTTCAAACATTCTCCCCATCAGAGCTTCTTCCAATCAAAAACATGAACAAATGTGCGAACAGGAGATGCAAGACTAATCTCCTTAGCAGGACAGTGGAAAAGGTAAATTCCATGTTGTATCGTTTTCTTTGCTTCTACAAACAGCACTAAAAAAAAGAACTCCAAATACTGTTGCATCTATATCAGAAAGGCTTTCATTCAAACTAGCAACATCTTAACATGTTGATTAAACACTAATTAGTGACAGGAAGGCAGAGGTCCTGGAGTGGGCAGCACCTTAAGTTCAAAGCACCAATGAGGCAGTTCAAAGCAACCAAGGGGGATAACAGTGTTTCCTTTAGAAATTTCAAAAGAAAGACCGCTCTAATAAACCTTATCTCAGCAACCTGCTTTACTTTTGCAATTTTAATAACTGTTTATAAAAGGCCAGAATTTTCAAAGACTGTTGAACCTGGTCATTACCATCATCATCCAAGCAAGTACATTTTTTTCACTGCAGGGTGTTCCTGACCACAATATTATGCTCTGTTAGATGTCTACTGATGCAATGTATCTGCATATGTTCCCTCTCTGAGAAGACTGCATTTCCACTAACAAAGTTTCACTGTACTTTTTCCTGCTGCTATCCTGCAACTGTATGGATACTGCAGCAGCATTACAGTAAAGAGCCTCCATGGATGTTGCTCTCAAGTAATACAGCTTCAGGATTAATGTTAGAGACACTATTGCATGTCAAGAACAGAGTAGCATTTAAAACCGGGACATTTACAAAGTCATGTTCACGTAAGTGCTATCAACCAGATTCCTGAATGAAGGATTTACGAATGGCATTTACACAGCCCTGGCAGCCCAAGGAAATTCTTTCAGCACATCTAATTCTAGTTACCTAGTTTCTTTTTCACATTTCCCTTTAGCCAGAACTCTGTAAGGCTTCTCAATAATCAGTGTATGCTCTCTGATACAGGGGGCATGAATTCATATAACAACAATTTGGGAAGGATTCAGGAAGAAAGCTTAATTTGAGAGTCAGCCTTGGGAAAGAATTAACATGGTGATATTAGTTTGCTCTACCTTCCATTTTTGTCCCTAGTGTTGACATCTGCTCCATGATCCACAAGGTATTTGCAGATTTCTGTGTGACCATTTTGTACTGCAAGCAGCAGAGGTATGTTCCCATCCTAGGAATACATATAAAAAAACTATGAACTATAATCCATTCACTTACAAATATCACTATAAGATTTAAATTTCTGCTACAAACTTTCCCTCCACACAGCTCATATAAGCCACTATTAGTATATTTTTCTTGTGCAGCATAAATGTAGCTGGGATTCCTTTAACTACCTGTTGCAATGTTAAGGATGGTATCACACATCACATCATTAAGAACAGAAATGCTTTTGCTCTCTGTAATTCTTTTGTTATTTGCTTAATGCTGTAAAATGATGTTTTTTTGCAGCTGCAATTCCTTCAAATAGCTTCACAACAAAACTGAGAATTTTAATTGAGCACAAGACAAAAATACAACATTTCACAGAATGACAGAATAGCTATAGTTTGGCAGACACTGAGAGAGGTCACCTGGGGTGTGCTCGTCAACCTAAGGAAGTCAAGTTGGTTTATATTGCTCAGGACTTTGTTCAGTCAAGTTTTAAGCAAGTGCAAGCACAAGGGATGCCATGATCTCTTGGGGTCCCAGTTCCAATGTGTAACCACTTTTATGGTGAGAAATTTTCTTCCCTACAACCAATCTGGAATTTCCCAATTTGGTGCCCTGCCCAACTTGTGACTGTTGCTTGTCATCCTTTCTCTGTGCACTTCCAAAGGGGGTCTTGCCTTTAACCTCTCATGATATATCTGAGGAAAGCTGTAAGATGCTCCCATAACCTTCTCTTCTTAAGACCAAAGAAACCTTTTCTCTTTTTAAATATTTCTGCTAGAAATTGTAAGTTTAACCTTTGTGATAGATTCTTTACCAGAAATGTCAGGTAGAAAGGAGACAGATCAGAGACGCCCAAAAAAAAAAATGCTGAAGCTGGTTTTTATGCACAGTATTTTGTCAGGTCCCCTCCCATTATCGTCAGAGCATTTTATACCAGGCAATTGCATAATTTCCAAGATAGACCTGGCTTTTTGTTGACACTTCATAATGCTCAGTGTTAACAACTCTGACCCATTAGCCTACATCAAATATATTTTTTTCCTTAGATTTATCATATTCTGGCTGAGCTTTATCAGCATGTCGCAAAACTTGGCCACATAATGGTTCAAAAGCCAGTGAAGTCAATGGGAAGACTTTTATCTAAATGTACGATAGATTTTGAATATAGCAGAATGGATTCTAGCTACTTGTACCAATCCCTCAATTTAATGAGCAACAAATCCTGCCTTTACCATGTTAGAGGGCAACATGCTTCTCCATCTCTGCTATGGCAAGCCACAAAAGGAACCTTCCCTGGCAGAGAAATCCAAGATAGAATACAAGAGTGGTACTGCTCTGAAGGGCTGCATCTGGGACTGACACGAGTTAGGGATGGTAAAACTGCTTTGAACTGCAATGGGAGATGTACATACCAAGTCTTTGACGTTAATTGGACATCTGTGCTCACAGAGAAGTTGAACTACCTGAAGACAACCACATGCAGCTAAAAAACAAAACCAAAAAAAACACACATATGAAAGTCCATTAAAATCCATTTTTGAAATCTGTGTTCGATGCCTCCAGTTTGCAATACTGCAGCATTAGAGCAGGGCACAAGGAAAACATTCAAATATATTCCTCTGTTTTCAGGAGAGAAGAGAAAGACTAAGAGGATTAACAGCAAGCTGTATACAGAAATAAAGCTCACATTGTATCCTTTAACGTTGCTTCAAATTATGAATCTTTATGCCCTAAAATCAGAATCAATTTAATCCTAGATATACCAACTGCTCTGCATGTGCAAGAGCGAATTGTATGCTTGAAATTCTCTTTTCACGGTACTTATCTAGACAATATCTGAAAATCGTTAGTTATCAGTAGGGACATGCATCACTCAGCTACTCTTTCGTTAGTCAAGAATATCTTAAATTTAAAAAGGTAAACAAGACATGACAGACTAGAAATAAATCTGTCTTTAACACAGCTTGCCATGGTGTCAAATGTTTTTCCAGTCAGCAGGAGGTGATTTGCCAGATTTATACAATTAGAACCTAGAAAACGCCAAGGGACTGAAAAGCTGGATACAGCAAATAGCAAAATACATAGCGCACACTTTCAATAAAGAAGTTACCTGCATAATGTAAAGCTGTTTTCCCAGCGTTGTCGGTGCTGTCTGCTGGGCATTTACACTACAGCATACAGAAAGAAGAAGAAACAAAAGCAATTAGGGGATCACTAAGAGAATAAAACATATGTTTGCTGCTAAGGACAGGATGCTGAACATGTTTGACAATAGTTCTCTGAGCTACTTCAGAAAAGAACAGTGAAACAAAGTATTGATAAAAAGAACACTTTTCCTCTCCACCAATTTGATCTCTCCTGTCTTGGCTCTGAGCTAAGTCTCAGCTTATACTGAACTTATAGAAATATCTCATAAAGAGGAAGATATTCCTAAAAAAAAAAAAAAAGAAAAAGAAAAAAAGTTATAGTTTTAGAACAATTTATATCAGGAAATCAAAAAGCAAAGAATCTCTCTCTACTCCTCCAGAAAAGCTTCGTGTTTTACCTTACAATAAGTGCTAAAGTAACCATGCTCTAAGACAATTAGTCTGAGCTAGTTCATGCTTTTGTCAAAGGAAATAACACTGCATTTTCATTTGTAAAACTAATGTCTCCACAACTCAGTTATACTCTGCAGTATTTTTTAGCTAACAGATGCTAATAACCTATCTAGATTTTGAAATAATAACTACAAAAATACTCAATTATTAATCTTTATCAAGACGTGCTTTGGTAAAGAAGATTTTAGTTTTAGTTTACAGTAAATAACTAAGACACCACATCTCGAAATAACAGCCTTCTAGAAGACAAATACTGGAGTTTGTGGCTTTCATATGCAGCACTTGCATCTCTTGCAAGATTTCTAGGTAATGCAGTTATAGAATATTACCACACTTTATACAAAAATGATAATATTCTTCCTGTATAATATAGTTGTGTAGCCTTTTTAAATTCAGTTTTACCCTGTTGAACTTAGGCATTCCTCACATGTATAAATAGTCCACAGAAGTGATAAACTGATTCAGAGGGTATGAATAAATTGGAGACTGTTACCAATTGTTTGGCACTTACAACAACATGAACATTTCTAAATATATTTGCAATGAAATCAGCAAAATATTTGTAGCTGATAAGTGAATGGATAACAAATACTTGGTATTAAAAGCACACTCACATTAGTCGCATAAAAAGTTGATGTTGCTGCTCCATGCGATACAATCAGTGACAGCTTGATGTCACTGTTTATGCTGTAAATGGGTTTGATTTAGAACTATCTTTATTAAGAAATCATAACGAGGGGAGTCCTGGTGGTTAATGATGACCCCTTCCAAGGGTGCAGGAAAAGGGGAGGCAGCTCACAGTGAGTCTGCAGGGGAAAGATTGGACTTTGCAAGGTCAGAGACCTTTACACAGGTTACAGGAGACAGCAGAGAGTCCTATGGTCACTGGAGAATAGGAGCTTGGAGGTCAAGTTACAGGAACCCCTCTTTTTCTGTATCACTGTGCTCAGGAGCAGTGGTATTTTGTGTGTTCATTAGTTTGCCCATAGTCTTAGCCACAGTCTCACGAATAACTCCAAACTGCATTGCTCTGACCACTTCCATCACCAAAACTCACCTGGCTGTCTGAAAGGGAAGAGATATTGTTTCAGATGGACAGTATCTCTGCTTGTTTGCTAGTGCACATCTTCAGCCTCACTGTCACTGAAATCTTCTCTCCATTTCCTCTTCCTTTTTCTTTTCCTTTCCCATCCTTTCTTACCCTTCTTCTAAATTCTCACTGCCCTTTGCCTCACTTCACTGAGTATTCAAGCACATAGGGTATTTTCCTTATTTTACCATCTCAACTACTACAGTTTCTTCTCTCTGACTCTAAACATGAGACACGCTTCTATAGTCAATAACTGATTCTTTTAAAATGCACAGACAGAAAACATTCCCGTAGATCAGTGTCAAAGCCCCACCACAAACAAAAAATGCTTTCCCCATATATTGCTTAACCCACATGCTCCCAAAGCATCCAACTACACAGATGAAAGACAGGAAATTAGACAGGAGCTGCTTGAATTCAACCCTGCTGTGTCAGATCAGAGGGAAAAACGAAGTTGCTGACCACTCAGCGAAGACACCACACTGCTCTCCCTCCCCCATTCACACAGTGCCATGAAGATCTTAAAGGCAAGCATCTTTCTTAGTTGTAAGGAGAAAGAGAGC